>JAIUCV010001202.1:0-149881 GCA_026724425.1 Erythrophleum ivorense
CTTTACTAATTTGAAAATCGTAATTCTAACCTTTAGGCCCTATTGGAATGGTTCTTACCACTATACTAGTGACATGAGGAACTACAAAAGATCATTTCCCAATACAACCTATGGAAAGTTCCCAAACAATATCAACCAGTTACCAATACTTTCATCCTTCATAGGTCATGCTTCTTACTAGAAATTATGCCTATTAGTAGAATACTTTTCTTTACTAGCCAAAGCAAAAAGCTTAAGCTCTTCAAGACCTTAAATTGTTTCTATGTGAACATAACAATTATAAAGAAAAGTGATTTGTCTTTTGTACTTCTATTGGCTAATTTTCTGGTGAATTCATATTAAGTAAACCAAGAATACCAAATGTCAATTTGTCCAATTCAAAAGTTTGGAATGAGACCCAAATGTCTAAGTTTATTCAAAGATAAAGTTTACAGTTAAAGCCAACCTAAGCCTAATAATAACACATGTAAGATTCTCAAAATCTAAAATGAGGTAGATGATTTTGATAAAGTATAAAAATAATAGACAAAACACATTGAAAAGCTGAAAAAGAAAGAGGACTTAGATGAATCAGGGAGCTCAAAGGATCCCAACTTATCTTCATCACATTAGCCTATTGTGAAGAGATAAGTCTTATCTACTTTGGCAAGATTATTGTATTATAGCTTATCTATATGCTTTGCTTTTTAAGCATGCTTTGCTTTTTAGTTTGTAAAAACAAATTTAGTAAAAGCTATTTGTATTATTGTATCTGTATTATTGTCTTTTACTTTTGTAAAAATTATTTGTCTGTATACTTTAGCTCTCAACTATAAAACTATAGCTATTCCTCAGTTGTGGGCCGAGGAAATCTTGTATCCAAAATTGAGTAATAATATCTAGTGTTCTCCTATGAGTCACTTCTAAAAATCTTTTCCTTCCTCTAAAATCTTTTCTTGATAAAATTTTTATGATTATATTGTTTATGCGAGTATGCTTTGCTTTGGAAAGTATTGATAGTAGAATAGAATATTTATTAGATAAATTTATCTCGTCCATTAATACATCTCTTGAAAAGCTTCCAAAAGATTGAGAGATTCCTTAATCCTAAGAGCTAAGAGACATAAAAGCTCAGAAAAGAAGAGGCTAACTATCCTGGCATACCAAGAAGAGAATTATTCTAATCGTAATTGGAACACTAAAGTAGAATATTATACTCTTCGCAAACAATATATTAAATCTAATCCTATATTTTTGTTTTGAGAACCTAATTATTCTATTGGATTTATCTATTATTATTGTACTTCATCATCCTAAGAAGAGAGTAAAGTTAGATAAAATCACAAAGTTTTCTTCCCTCTGAGGATTTAAGATCCAACACAATACTTTAGTATTAGAAAATAAAAGATGACTAAAATACTCTCAAGGAATTAGACAACTTTTTTTTTTACTTTTTTATTTTAATAATATTTCTTTTTAAATAAAATATTTTTTGATTAAAATAAATATAATTATGCCATATTTTTTGTTACAAAGGATATTTGCATAATGCATGTTTTGACTCTAATAAGGAAGAGTATAAATTTTAAAAATAAATGGGATGTCTGTATAATTTGAATATTTTTCAATGGTAGAAAAATAATTTATCCTAATAAAACCATCATTTTTATTTCTTTAATTTGTGTTTTCTTGGGTAAAAAATTTAAACTCCATTTCTGAAAATGGATTAGTTGATGGACCGTTACAAAATTTTCAATAGAATTTGATTGAAATACCCAGCTCAGATTGTGATCTCTACAACATGTGCCATCTCACAAGAGATGGACTTCATCTCTAACCCAGATAGGATAATTGGGCTTCTTTTGCTTTTGCTGGTCTCCATGATTGTTTGTTAAAGATCAGCCCAAAAAAAAAAAATTGAAAGCCGCATGAGATTTGTGAGACTTTGGATCAAATTTTATTACTAACATATTTTATTATCACAACAAAAATAGAATGCACTCACGAACCTTATCATTATCATTGGATCCTTCTTTTTCGAAATATATATATATATATATATATATGCTAGTTGGCAGAATCAAATATCCGTACAATGTAGTTCATTTCAAAGAAATAAATTTAAGTGTAATTTTTTTAATATTTTTCCATTAGATCCTTTAATAAAATTATGATGTGTAACAAATTTTTTTAGAAAATTTTATTATGTGACGTTGAATTTTAAAAATCATACATTTATCTGTAAAAATTATATATTTATTATGTTTTAATTAAAAATCTAATAGTAAAGATATAAATAATTATATATATTTTTTCTTGTAGTTTGAAATTCATACTTTAAAGGCAAAATAAGGATGACCTATATAAAGATGAAAAAATTGGGATTGTTTACATGTTACAAAGCATAATAAAATTATGTATATTTCTTGTTAGAATTAATTATTATTTCAGGGAATATTAAAATTTACATAGATGCCAGTTATATATGTAATGGGGGTACAATAATTTGGCAGGAATAGTCTTGTTTTTCATCAATAATCTAATCAAAATTGTATTTCTAAATCATGGAATGGGTCCATTTGGAGTCAGGTTATTAGTTGCTTTCAAGAATCTCAAGCACATGAGATACAAAACAGAGAGAAGAGATTCTAGTTAGACTTTGAGTTCCACATACCTAACCTAATCTTTATTTTCAATATTTTGTTACTATTGCTTATGCATATAGTATGCTTTGTTTAATATCAAATTTATATTAAGACTAACGAATTCTCTCATATTCATAAAATATCCATAAAAGCATCTGTTAGAGAGAGAAAAAATAGGGCCCACCTATTTGGGTTCCATTTTCATGTCTTTTTCTTTTTTCCTCTTGTATCCTTGATTTTATAATAACTAATGAGAAGTTGTATGAGGATGTTGTTTTTGTTGCTTTTGATAATTTTATTTTATAGTCACTTGTTCTAATGTTTTTAAAAATTCCATGTAGTTTCTCCTTAGAATCAGAAATTTCTTAATGATTGTCAAAAATATTATGAACTATTTATTACTAATCATAATAAAATTTACAATATTTGTAATATTCTATTCACTATTTTTTTTTGGTTTATTGTACTTATATAAATAATTGAATATCAACTTTTAAAAGGCCAAAACTGCCTCAGAGGATCAATGCCAATCGTTCGTGTGCATTGAAGAGGAAATTTACCGAAGCTCTCATTTGTCAAAGAGACTTGGGACTTCACACTTATCATCTTACAAAGCCTATTTTCCTTTCCACTATTTTGTGAATAAAGTCCAAAATATGTATTGAACAATAACGAAGGCAGACTTTAAGAAAGGAGTCGAGTCTGTAATATATATATATATATATATATATGAACGTTTAAATTCTGTTGAGTTGCAATATCTACACAGCGTCATATTTCGTGTTTATGTTAATATTCATGTTTTTAGACTTGAAAATCAACTTAGTGTTTCAAAGACAAGATCTATCCAAAAGGATTAATTCAATTACTAATAAGAGAATTCATCTCATTTTATCAAGCTAGATTCAAACTTTTTTGAGAAGAAAGTAAAATTTTAAATGTGCTAAACTAACATGAGAGAGTGAATATGCACTTAAATTATTTTATTAAAAAAAGATTAATCTGGACAATGTACAAGAAAAAAAAATGCCGTTAAGATCATTCAAAAATAAAATTATTTTGGATAGAGTGTGAAAATACCTCTAACCATAATTTTTTAAGGAAAAAATTGTGTGATTTAGCAATTTTCTCTTGAATATTCTAGTCACTTAATAGTCGTGACGTGCCCAATCAAAACTCCTTTTTTCTTTTCTGATATTTTTTTAATTTCACAAGATTTGAACACATGATGTATCATATTTTCTGGTCATACAAATCCCATATTTTAGGGGATAGATATCAAAATTAGGTTTGAAATTTTTTTTTGAGGAGGGGGGGGGGGGGGTCAAAGGATTGACTATTTATATTTTGAACTTTGTTTAACATATATATGTAAAGTCTAACTTGTCGGTGAAACTGATAAAGAAGTTAAATGACTTTTACTCTCTAATTAAGTACAATTAATTAATGTGAGCAAAGAAAAAGTAAGAGATGCTCAACATTGTTTATATATATATTTTGGGATAAATTATATATAATTTTTTTAATTTTACTAAAATCATACAGACTTCTCTTTTATTTTTAATATATATATATATATATCTCCCTTAAGATGAAAAGTTATTTTACATTTTAATCTAATTTAATTTTTTTAACCAAAACACTCATTAAACTTAAACACATATTTTATTCAACTGAAAAAATATAAATAGAAAATATTTTGATAAAAAATTTAAAAATTAGACTGAAATATAAAATAATTTTTTTGTTTCAAAAAAGGTTTATGTAATTTACTCTATATTTTAATTTTTTTACTCATCATTTTTTTTCTTTTACTTATTCAATAACTACTTTTTCTTTTTATTTTTTTAGTATAGAAAAGTAAAAAATAAAAAGTAAATAAAGTATCTGTCGCCTAAAAATAACACATCATTAACACTGCATCTACCTTAAAATTTAACGAGAAAAATTATAGTTTGGTCAATGATTCTCTGACAAATAGATATATTTTTACATTTGAAACTTTGTAGATTTCCTTGTAGTTTAATCCTTTATTCATTAAAATGTTCATAATGTTGGCCTTTTTATCCCATCTTTATGTTGAATTTAGAGTCAGATCCAATAATATGCTAACTTTATTTGCCACTCATTAGTTGGGCTAGATTTACCACCTAATAATATCCAAGTTATCAACCTATTAAGTTCATGTTTGGCATCTATGAAAACATTGGAAAGGAGAGTGAAAAAGAGAGAGAAAAAAATATGAACCATGTTTGATACACATGAACCCTTTTATTGGTTGAAATCAGTTTTACATACATTAGGTTACTGTGCTTTCCCTCAAATTATCAATGCAAATATATTATTGCTGAAGATAGGATAGCAAGCAAATGACCCTGTTGCCCCAAAAATTAGTTTAGATGTAATAAAAATGTATGTTTATTTGAAAAAATTACCGTACTAATCTCAAATTTGAGAGATTTATAGTGAATGAATTTAATTTTAAAATTATTTTAAAAGATCCAATAGCCAAAAATTTTATCTTGGAATTTTGAGTTATAATTTTGCTTTGCAATTTAAATTCTTAATCTATGGACTATCCAAAATAATTTTGAAATTTGAGGCTTTTCAATATAAATATTTGTAACTTAAAGTCCTCAACTATAATTTTATCTTTTTGTTGAATGCTAATGAAAAATAATTAATTTTTAAATATTTTTTGACAACAGAGATATTTTAGTCATTTGTTTACTTTTTGTTTTTATTTTTGTACTATTTTTACTTTATCAAACGTAAAAAATAAAAAAATATTTATGTATATTTTTTTATATTATACCAAATATGGTTTTAAATCACAGAATTTTATTTAATTCTTTTATTTTGATTTTTTTAAAAAAATTTCTATTCTATTAAACAAAACATAAGTTTAATATGCCAAAGTTTTTATATAGAATAGGAGGAAATATGCTAGAATAAGAACACCAAAGGCTGTCTTAAACAAGAGCCAGAGAATCCATTGGGTGAGGTCATACAGATTTAGTTTTCCACTCATTGCAATTCCCTTCCCTATTAGTAATCCAAGTGAGAGTGACAGTCATACATTAATTATACCATGAAACAATTCCTTTTTTTTTTATCCTTCCCTTGTAGTATTGTGCTTGACACCATGCATGCATTTTCACAACAAAAGAGAAAAGGTTAAGAACATTGAAAGGATCAAAGAGAGCAATGTTTTTGAGTGAAGAAGACAAGATTACAATTGACCTGATGATGTTTTGCTATGCCACCACTCTGCCTAACAAGAGAAGAAAATATCAACATTACTATAGAACAAGTTGTTTAGTCACAGACTAAACATAATACAAAGTGTTTTGTAAATGTCAAAATCACAAGACATTAAACATATTAGTCTTCACCTGTTATGATTAGATAACTACATCAGAAATTTATTATTTGGACAAAAGAATTAGATTAGCTTGAATTGATTTTTTCTTTTGGGTAGTCAATTATTGCCTTGGTTATGGGGATATTTTTTAAAACAGTATTATTGTTTTATTTTTCGTCTATCAAAATTGGCTTTAGCACAATGGAATGATTATCCACAAAAAATCAAATGGGTGTCACTAATGAGTTTTTTTTTTTAACATGATACATTTGTATGATTAACTAAACATCATCACCATATATTTTTTGTCTTTTAATGTTTAGGATACCTTTAGTTTAAGTATGATTTTTTTTGTGTGTGTGGAGGTTATGTAAATAGGAGGCTATTGAGGAGGACAAGGAATAGGAATCTAACTCAATACATCAAAAATTCTTTAAATTTGAGTATGAATTTAAATTTAATTTATCATTAGAAACTCTCTGGCTATAGAAGTAGATAGATGATCATCAAGTTTAACATGAAAAGTTCCATCCACTAGACTAAATTAACTACAAATACTTTCAAACTTTCAATGACAAGTCCCATTTTTGCTAATATATTGGGACCCATTAAGGGTGGATATATATATATATATAAAAATAATACAACAATGAGAAAATAGATAAAATAATGGGTTTACCCTTCCCCCTCTCACTTTTTTCCCATTCTTGTGGGTTAATTTGTGGTAATAGGGAGAAGAAGGTCTAATTTTGAAACGCCACACCAAGAAATTCAAAATAAGAAAACACACGGCCTGATCTTTAAAAGATATACTTTATAGCATATTAATCGTTGGATTTATTCTTTGGATTAGTTTTATATGTAATTTCTTATATTTTTATTGTTAGACTTTAATTAAAATATAATAAGTGTCTAATTCTTTAATAATAATATAACATGTGTGTATGATGTAATTAAAAAATTATATAATTATTTGTAAAAATCATACACCAATCATATTAAAATTAAAAAATTAGACACTTATTATATTTTAATTAAAAAAATTGACAGTAAAAATAAAAGAAATTATATGTATATATTAACTTTTATACATAAATTAGTCACTCAAAATTATTACTCGCTGCATACGTTAGTTTTTTTCATTAAACCATATTATATATTTATTATACTTTGAGTGACTAATTTAATATATGGATGTAGCGAAACCATAAGTTTTAAATAAACTAATTTATATAGTAGAATAAATCCAAAAATTAAAACGTTAAAACGTATATTTTCTAATACCAAGTAGTGTGAGAATCAGAAATTGTTCCATAAGTTGGGCATGCCCACCTCAGATAAATAACTCTCTGAACTTCCTTCCCCTAAGCTTGGTGAAGCTTTGAGAATGCTAATTGGGTTATGTTGATTTCTTTCAATCTTGGTGAGCTCACTCAGAACAGCTTTCAATACCTTCCGACCATCACACGAGAAATTCAACTTAGGGTCCAAGCAAGAAGAACCCAAATTGTAGGCTGTTGTTCCTCCTCCATATGTGGTTGTCACATTGTTATTCTTGGCAGGTAATAATAAATTTGGATCCATGGTGTTTGTACTACCTGTGTGGTTGAAATTAGGGTTTGTTTGGATTTGCGTGAAAATGGAGAAGCAGGGCACTTGCTCGTATTCATCTAGATGGGTTTGAGTTTGAGCTTGTGGGTCGAAACTGATGTAAGAATCCATTAATGCAGGAAGCGATGAAGAGCCTATGTCATCGTAGCAGTTTTCCATGCTCTGTTTCGCAGAAATTTCTCTGTTTTTGTGGAACGCCCTGCACAGAACCCAATCCTCCTGTACGCAGAAGTGGGGCAACGCAAATTCTATATTAGAAGGTAAGCGAATGAGAGATATAATTATGCTTGCTTCTGTGATCTTTTGGCTGGCCTCACTTGTGAATTTGTTTGGATCTCTGTCTTTACAACTAAGGAATTTGGATTATCTTCTTAGGCTTACGTACGTAAGGTGTTTGATAAAAATTTTAGGAGAGATCTTCATAGGTCAGCTACCAAATATCTTGTGGTCACATTCTGGCCAATAGCCATGTGAGACAAATTTTAGTTATAATAAAGAGGAAAAAAACATATTCTACAAGGATTGAGTCAAAGTAGCAATCACAAGTTGCCTCCATAATTCAAGAGAAGGAAAAGGAAATTAAAGATAAAAGAAAGTACAGAAACCATTATAAAAAACAAAAAGGGAATATGCTATGAAGATTCAAAATGGTTGATTTTCAAAGCTTGACGGTTTCGTGTGAAAGAAAAAAAAATCAAATCCCCCTTTTATCTGAAAATCAAAAAATAAATGTCTAGTCATCTTAAAACAAAATTGAAAACTAACAAATACAAAAGAGTTAGTTAAGTTGATAAGATGGAATGACATATCTCTTTATTGATCTTGGGAAGAGTTCTAGTTTTGAGTAAAGTTGGAGGACATCCCTCACTATAATACCCGAAAAAAAAGAAGAAGAGAAAACTAACATAAAATTAATCACGTAAATTAAAATACTATATACGAAAATTTATACCTTAGTTGAAGAAAGTTTAGGAGGGCCAAGTGGACCTTCAAGGCGAAACTCGTGCATAACCCATTCGGTCTTTTTCCCCTTTGGTGCCCTTCCTTGATAGAAAACCAAAGTCTTCCTCATACCAACAAGGGTGCCCTTGCGAAGAATAGGCCTGTCCTTCCCTGTGGCCTTCCAATAGCCAGAGGCAGTGGCACGATTTGTGCGTAGGCCAGTGGCATACTTGCGGTCCCGCTGTGTATAGAAATACCACTCCTTCCCTCCTACACATGCTGTTTCTGCAAAACCATTGATTCATCATCCATCAAAATAATTATTGCTTATAGTTTTTATTATCATAAGTTTATATACATCGCTACTATACACTTAAAGAGTGATTTAAATATCAAACAGAAAGATGGGTGCTTTTTGATTTGTGATGTAATCTGCATATCGGTAAGATGACTGGTAAACATAGTGATTTTGCAAAACAAAATTGGGGTTGTGGAAAGTGAGCTGCTAGATCAATAAGGTGTGAATGAGTTTTGATTCCAAGTAAACTAATGATTAAAACTACACTGTCAATATATTATCTATTGGTCAAGAAAAGCATGGTCAATAAAATCATGTGGCTCACAAAACTTTGATTAATTAGAATGATAATATTGATTAATTTCAGAAAATACATAACCTTCAACAGTGATAGAAAAATAGTTTATCAACAAAATAAAAACTAGTTAGGATAATATTGTATTTGCTTTAAGTAATGGTATTTGTTTGGAAGCAATTATTTGCATATCTCTTTGTTGCAAATAATTCTGATAACCATTCGTATAGGCCCCATAACTGTAGCTTCTTTTCTACTAATTGCTTTTGTTTCTTCTGATTTGTCTATCATTATCTTTTTCAATCTGATATGACATGGGAATATAAAATATAGGACCAATTATGGAGATTTCATCATCAAACAGTCAAAATATCTCAAAGTAATATAAATGCTGTGAACAGGTGGCCAATCACCAAAGCATTATTATTGACACATCTATCTTGCTCTAAAAAATTGTATCCAACTTGTAGATGAAGAATTACATATAAAATGAATTAATATTGCTTACTTTCTAAGTTATTACTCCCTTTGAAATATAGATGCTATAATTGAAGAAATTATTAAAAGAAGGGAAGAAAAAAAACCAATAGAAAAAATAATGAAAGAGAACAAAAAGTTGCGGATTCTTATTCTGAGGGTTGAGAAGTTAACTCCTTTTGATGTGAAATGCAATAGCTGATGGAGAATAGGGATAAGACATGACTGGAGGTGAGGCTTAAGAGCTCAATTACTTTCATGTAAAATTTTAAGTTAAATATGTTCATGTACACGCGTGTGGTTGCTACATCAATATGAATATCACTATCAAACACTTCATAATAGGACAAGTACAATCTGTCAATTCAGTAAAAAGCTTTTGAAGGTGATGTAAAACAGTTAAACCATATAAGCATGATCTTTGTAGTTCCCGTTCAAAGCTGCTAACCTGTAACTATATAAATTCCTTTCCAAGGTGTGTACGCATGTATTTTTATGCATGTATATATGCCCATATAAACTTATTATATAATATTTTTAACAACATACATAATTGGAAAGAGCTTTATAATTCAGTATATATGGATGACAGAATTCATAATTAAAAAAAAAAAATACTATTTTCGATATAATTATTCTTAATTAGAAATTGACTGTTATATACCACCTGCATATAAATCTAGTTGGAATTGAACAAAACTTAGAAAACTTATATTTTAAAAAAAAAGTTTATGTCAAGCTGCCTGTAGATGTTACATGCTTATAAATAATTTTTTTTAAAAAAACATATATATGTAACTTTTGACATATAAACTAAGCTCCAGGCATCTTAAAGATAATAAAATTCATCATACCACGAAAAATACAACACGTAGAATAGTAATTTATCAGCATAGTTCAACCTGATCATAGGGGAAAAGATGAAAGTATCATTTCTGTTAGTTTTTGCAGGCAGGCTAACTCTTTTAGTTTCCATATCTTTCATTATTGGCATATGGCAGCAGATAAATTGCTGGTAAACTCTTTTACATGATTTTAGCTTCTGGTATGAAAAATGGAATTTAAAACATAAGAAATATATATATATATAATATATTGAGCAAAGAAAACTTTCAGAAAACTCTGCTTTGTATCGTTAGTCACAGTTTGCAGGTATCCTTTCCCAATCAATCACATAAATGAAGCAACCGCACTGCACAAGTAAACGAATAGAATGGGATTTATTAATAGCCATTCCAGTTGCTATCATCTCACCCACACAACCACAGAAATAAAGAAAATTTCTCTTCTATGATATTTTGAAAGGCAAAGATTACAAAATAGCTGAAAACCTCAAAGTAACAACTCCATCTGTAATTTACCAACCAGAATAGCTAACTTTGATGGATCAAACAAGTCCATAATTAGCAGCATGTGAGTTGCCTAGTGTAAAATGAAGAACAAATGGGAAAACCTTAAGAAACTTGATTCAATTTCAGGCCCTTCTTTGGTTTATGAGAGATCAACAGTTGGCAAGGTAGAAATCTCTAATGAATGAAACATGCAGAACAATCATGTATATTAGAGGCAAGAGAATCTGAGATCATGATGATGAGGGAAGGGAAAGAAAGAGTACTTACCAGGAATGTCCCATGGTTCGCACTTGTTGAGATCAACGTCAATCATGAGAGAGGAGTCACAGTGTGTCACCTTCTTCATTAAGTAATCACATACGAGTTCTTCGTCTCTAGGATGAAACCTGAACCCAGGTGGCAACTTTGCCTCTACCATGCTTATGTTACTCATTTTCTTTTGGACAGTGAAAAAGAGAATTATGAGAGAAAAAGGAAGAGAATTATGAGAAGCTCAAGTGAGAAATGTGAAAGATAGAAAAGGAGGACAAGCAAGAAGTATATTTAAATAGAGGCACAAAGCAGGTATAAGTCAACTGGTAATTATGCGCAAGGAGGGAGGGTGGGCTTGTATTTATATATATATCTCTCATAGAGAGAGAGAGAGAGGGAGGGAGGGAGGGAGAATTTGCCTATGTGTATGATGACGTGGACAAACCAATCACTGCCAACTTGCTGACATGTATTTTTGAGTCTTGGGTTTTGTTGCTTCTTTTCATCTGTAAAGAATTTATGTGTAATAGATTAATAATAAATAATTTAGAGTAGGCAGAAGAATCAGCCAATCTCAAAATAGAGGGGCTCACTGGTTGTGATGACGTAGTTTTTGAGTTTTGTCCATTTCTGCTTGGCCTCAATCTTGATTGGTTTGGGGCTCTCTCTCCTCTCTCAGAAGTTAGTATTTTTATTTTGTGGGTGTGAATGGTTGATGGAGTTTTCTATATAATTTGGCCAATGAATGCTAAATAATAATCTCTGTATGACATTTGTTGTTATTGAAATTGGTTGTCTTCTGTAGGTAAGCTGGCATCCACTGGATTTTTTATAAATGACCTTCAGACAAAGCAGAAGGAGTTTTGTTTTGTTTTTGTTTTTTGTTTTTTTTTTTTCCAGTTATTATTATCTTTTGGTTTATGGGGTATCATGAATAATTTATTTATTTATTGGTGAAATATCATGAATAATTTAGATTTAATAAAAGACAAATTGAGGATAAGACGTAGCCTTTGCATTAAAATCTGATAGGAGGAGAGAGGAGTTAGGACGTAAGGTAATCAATATCGTCATAACAGTTACAAGAGCGGTAAATACAAAATAATTGGAATCAAATCGAGTTATTACCTCTACCCTTAAAAAAGGGGTACTATACTTCTTTTTTTCAATTCACTTAGATGTGTCATGGTAGATTGCAATAATATACCCTTAGGAAACAGAAATTACGATTTTGAACAACTCAATTGGAAATTAGAGAGAAAGCAATCCCTTATATTTGGATATGATTTTTATTTTCTTTTCTAGTTACCCTCAATTTGCTAAAATAGTCATCCACCCATGGGTTGAATAGAGGACCTTTCGTTTCCTTTAAAACTTAAATAGGATTAGACATGACTTGAAGATTTACATTATTAATTTTTTGGCCTGAAGATTTACATTAGTTTATATGCTCTTTGTGATGATGTTTTGTAATTAATTGGATATTTTAATTTTTTTACATATTTAAAAAGTTATTTTATAAAATATTTGAATACGAGTACAGAAAAGATTCAAGAGACTTTGATATATCGGAATCAAAATAGAAATAAAAAGAATTTCATGTAATTTATACCAAGACATATTATAAATAAATTTTAAATATTTAAAAAATTAGAATTTTCATTTATCAAAATAATGCCGTCTTACATTATTTAGTTTATATATATTTATGTTTCTTTTCATTGCCATTAGAAAGGTGTAGCAATATTAAATTTTGAAGAGATACTACACCTTTTGTCAATTTATTACAGCCCGATAATAAGATTCTTTAAATACTAAGGTTTGAATTCGAATACTCAATGTAAGAAGCATATCTCTTTAATCACTTGACTAATCTTTTGCAGACCTTCTTTAACATGAGTTGTTCCAACCAGGAAAATCTAAACCATTTTTACTGACTTTTTCTTCAATTTGAGAGAGAAAATTCTACCACGTGAGTAATTTGTGTGTGGTTTTAAGACTATCATTATAATATGCGATATGACTTGGAAAGCTGGAAAATGAGTGGAATGTAAACGTGGTAGTTAAGGAATTAAATATGACTTGGTCAAGGTTGAGTTCGATTTCTTAATCTTACCTTTATGCATGGGAGAGTGTGAATAGAAACAAAGAGAAAAACCATTCTCATAAAAAAATCTTTCATGGTCCTGACCTAAAATCAATACTGAAGACCATTATTATGAATATGAAGACTAATGGCGTAATATGTGATAGATAATGTATAAGAAATTACACCTTTCTATATTTAGTCTTCATCCTTGTACTAGAAATTCCAAACGTATATTGCACCAATATTACATAATCTCCAAGACCACATACACGTGCATGCGCATACACTTTTTTTTTAAATCAAAATTTTACTTATTTCTTTTAGATGTACAGTGTTATAAGATTATAACATAAACAAATTGTGTAAACTTTTATAATCTCTTTTGCACACTAGAGATCCTCTAAGTTTGAAATAGGATAGGGTACACTAAAACAAAGCCTAAATAACTCATAAAAAGTGATAAAAGAGATTAGTAAGCTTAAATTCAGTGATTGAGAGGTCTATGGAATGTTAGGGGTTTGAACTTGCAGAAAAACATTTACAGGGAGAGACAATCTTAGGATACCGAGACAGATTAATCCCACAAAAGAGTGTGGAGATATTAGTGGAAGATAAACAAGAAAAAGGGATCTAAGTATATTAAAAATGACATCTTAGACAATAATCTGAAGTTAGGTGGGATCCAAATCCAAATGAAAAGTTTATGTTTCTTAAAGTCTATTATTTGACATGGAATTAAGAGGAACAAATTGAACAGATGGGTTTAGCCCACACGTGAATTTATGAGTCAATGCAACCTATATTTTCTCTCTCTAACTTTCTCGAAGTCAACTTCATTGACAATCTTCTCAGAACACAATCATTTCAATATTCAAACCTTTAGAGAAGGGGAATTGTATCTATGGATTGAGTTTAACTCAAGTCATGAAGAAAATAGGGATATTGGTGGATCATATAATAATAAGGTTGAAAAAAAGCACAGCTCAGTTATGTGGTGGAGTAAAATAGTGCTATTGGAATCACAGACAAACGAAGGACATATAATGGACGTAGGATTTTGGAGAATTTGATGAGAGGTTAGGCAGAAGAGACAGAGTGGCGGCCAATTTGACTATTTCATGGTTTAGGTTAGGTAAAATACTAAATGGAGGATCGCCACTTTTAGGTATCAAATTTCGGTGGGGATCTTCACGGATAGGGGATTGAGGCCGGTGCCATTTTCTTCAGTGTTTTAGAAAGCGTTTGGCATAGTATTCGTGCTATCTTAGATAACGGTATGTCAAAGATATAAAATTCTGAATAAATTACACAAATTTCTCTTGTATTTTGTTAAAATTATATAGATTTTTTTTCTATTTTTCAAAATCTATACATATTTTTCTTGTTATGTTACTCTTTAGTTTAATTTTAAATTTTTGAAAACTAAAATACTTTCCATTAATCACTCTTGAATTTTTTTATGAAGAATATTTTGTCAAAAAAATTTTAAATTAAACTAAAGTATATATTTTAAAAAATAAAAAAAAATTTATATAATTTCAGTAAAACTCATAAGAGGTATATGTAATTTATTCTAAAATTTTGTATGTTATCATAATTTTTTTAATAAAAATATTAATATGTATATTTTTTTAAAAAATAATCAATTAAATAATGCTGAGTTATAAAAGTTATTCATTTCTCGGAGAAGCTAATAACAAATATCTAAATAAGTATATATGTTTTTTTCCCTATTTGAAATGATTCTTTCTTGTATAGGAATTGAAAATTGTCATAAAAATTATATAAGTGATATTTTATAAAAGTTAATAAAGTTTAGAAAAAACAATGCATATAAGATTTTCATAATATTTTAGTGGTACAAGATATCACCTGATATAGTATTACTCTATGACTATGATATGTTAAATGACACCAATCATTCTAAATGAGAGTGTATCAAATACAAACATCTTGAATCTTACATGACATTCAATATAGTAGTGCTAAATTGATAGTATACCAAATATTACCTAAAAAAAATATTTTATGTTACATGGCAAGTTCCAAAATTGGAAAATGAAAATTAGAAAAATAGAAGAAAATAACTTTAAAACATAAAATTTATCTCAATCTTGTAAAAATAAAGATAGATGTCACGTGAATTATCAATTTATTAGCAAATTCTTGTCTGAGGGTTTGTTTGGTATATTATATAAGATAAGACTTAATAAAATTTTAAAATTATATAATGTTTAGTGTAACACAATATATCATATAAGATAATACTATCTTATATTTGGTGATGTATTATATAATATTGTATAGAATAAAAATTAATCCGTTTAACCAAAAATATCATTTTCTTAAAAATATATTATATTTATTTAAATTTATCACGTTATATTAATTTGTAGAGAGAGAAAACATAGGTGAGTAAGATTGTACATGGTACCTCATGATTGGATCAATAAAAGAAAGGGCATACGGGGCTAGGTCATATGACAGAGCTAGGCCAAACACCAAGCTAGTTATATTAGCTATTTTGGCCTAATCTAGCTTAATCTTATGAATTTTTTTTTAAAAAATTGTTTTATAGGGATTTATATAGAATTTTTATTTTTTAGGGATAAAATATAATTTTATAGAAACTTATAAATTTTTTGTCATTTTATAATTTTTACCCAAAAACAAAGTGACTCAATTAGCTTGAAAATAAGTTTAACCTGACTTGGTACTAAACCAAATTGAGTTGTGCCTAGATACTATGCTAAGCCAATACCTAGCCTATCTCATGATCCTTAATCATATCGGGGTGAGGTTGAGTCAAACCAAAAAAATTTTGGATAAACTAGATTGGGGTGTCCATGTTAATTAGTTTGACTTAGTCTATTCCTATAAAATTTTTTTAAAAAAATTATTTTATAAGGAGTTACATTCAAATTTTATTTTTTAAGAGTTTAATTTGATCAAACTAGAAAATTAGACTTAGCTCGACACTAAACCACCTATTTGGCTAAGCCCAAATATTAAGTTAGACCAAAATTTGACATGCCACAACTCATAAATACTTATACAAAAGAAACTATTAATAAAATCTTATATATCAAAGTTTAATCAATCTTAATCTCTCTTACAAATCTTGATTAAATTATACATTATTTTTTATGGATAAGAAGAGTTTGATAGATAAGTTTATATAATACATTTTTTGTACTAAACAAGTAACAAATTCATACTATATTGTATTAATGCATTTTTATATGCCTAATGATGTAAAGAGGCACCTAGTTATTTGGTAAGAGATAGGATTTTGAAGTCTTGGAGTGACTAATTCTAGAGTTTTGTATGCAATATTTTCTTTGTAGTAATAATTTTTTTATTATAAATGATGGCATGAAATTTTGAACCTAAGACTCTATAAACCATTTAATTTTTATTTTTTTTAACTATTAGGCCATACTTAATTATTTGGACTCTTCGAAAAAACTTCTTTCTAGCATCTATTGTATAACTTACAAAATTGTGACATTTTTAAAATGGAACCTTAATCTAGCATACAAAATGTCCATTGTTCATTTGTGTAGTGACCATGCTTCCTACCTAAAGTGTGAAATTATGATTTATCAAAAGCAAAATATAATGGAATTTGGTAATTATGCATATATGTTTTGGTATAGAATCATTTTTTTTTCGGACATTCGGTATAGCATCATCTTCAACTACCATGTTTTCCTTTTGAACTGTAAAAAAATGGAACTCAATCCGCATGCACTTGATCAATCAAAATCATGTTGAACTATGAATGAAATCAAATCCCTCGCCTACATGTCAGCTTTGATTGCACAACACGTGCAAGTAGTTGATTAAAAAAATAAACATCATTATCAATTAATTTGCATTAGGTATTCCAGGCTTGCCATTTGCATGTAGTCAATAGCCATGTCCAGGATGGGAAAAATGAGGAACTGGGTTCATGGGGATTGGGATTTCCTAAAGCACTTAAAGTTTGATAAAAGATAGAGATGGATGAGTAATTCCATTGAAATGGATCTCATGATGGGCCTCATCTCTCCGTGTCTGTTTCTATCCAGATTGGATAATATAAAATGCTTAAATCTTATATCGAACAGTATGAAATGTTTAATGTGATATTTAAAGGGAGTGATTTTTTCCTTTAATAACGTATTTTTAAAGGTACATTTTCACATTGGGTCCAATTACTCTTTTCCTCTGCTTTTATTAGGTAAAGTACTTTCAGAAATTCTAATCCGTATTCTTGCTTTTGTCAAAAGAAGTAGGCCACGGCTTCATTGTATTACTATCAACATAATAGCCGTGCAACTAAAGGAAGGACTTCGCTGCTCGGAGTCAGAAACTCAAAAGCTATTCCTCTGTTTTGATATGTTGTTGGCGAAACCTTGTCCCCCCACCATTAATCGACATTGGCATACATCCATATAGGGTAAAACCCTCCTTACAGCCTTAAACGTATTTGCTGTGGATCTTGCACCAATCAAAGCTCAACATCAACCGAAAGCAATTTTCACACGGATAAGATTTAGATAAAATTTTTAGGTGCTTATTATCATATTTGATCCTTTATACACACACACACACACACACACACACACATATATATATATATATATAAGGTATTTTTTAATAATCTCTTACAAATAAAACTATGTAAAAGAACAGTATTAATCATAATTTTATTTGTGAAAAATCAAATTGAAAAATACCCATACATAAAGATCAAATTAAGAAAATAATCTTATGAAAAACTAAATTAAAAAATACTTGAGTTGTAAAAGATCAAAATATAAAAATTATAAAAAACTAAATTGACAAATACAGAGAGATTAAAATAAAATTTTACTCTCATCATTTTTTAATCATAAAACAATATATGCAGTGAAAATTTTTTAAAAGACTCACTTATTTGGTGCTCACTGCTCAATTTTAAAAAGTATTCTTTAGTTATAATTTTTATATGAAAACATTTGATAACAAAATTAAAATTTAACTTATATTCAGCTCGACTTGTAGCACAAATCAAATTTACCCAAACCACAAAAATTGAGGTAGAAACGACTATGTTCGGAACAACATCAAAGGATGTAGAAAGAAACCAGGAACCCCACCGTATGACACTGATGTGTTAATTAGATCATCCTCGTCCCAACACGACTCTTTGATTCAGTGTAACTCCCACAGTAGTCCCATAAAGTGTGGAAACTCTGGTCAGATTGAAACTGGAAAGTGGGGACAAAAGTACTACAGAAATACGAGTGGGTCCTAATAATAATTTGATGTCTAACGTTTCGTTTTATACATAAAATGAAAATTTAAAAATTTAAAAATAAAAAATAACATTTATATCTTTATTTTTAAAAGATAATAAAAAAATAAAAATGATTAAGTATTAATTATAAAAACATAATAAATATTACAAAAAATTAAATAAAAAATTCATTCCTTTTCCCCCAACCAAACAAGCACAAAAAGAAATCATCATAGTTTAAGTCACTAAGTATCTTCGATTGGCTGAGAGATTTGAGTAATTTGCTTAAAATCTTCAATTTGAAGCTTCATGCTACGCACCTTATAAAAAGGCAAAAAAAAAAAGTTTCTTGTGGTCTAAGTTCTTAACATAGTATGAAAGCCTCTGTGACCAACTTGATAAATCTAGCTAAAATAGAGCAATCGAACTTTTAATTACTTGGTTAATATTAAATTAAGAACTATTTCAACTCCAAAGGCAGCTATCAAGTTAAAAATTCATAAATAACAACAACAATAACAATAGAACATTTTCTCACTAAATGGGGTTGGCCACATAAATCAAACGACGTCATAAAATTCTATTATAAATCATATCTTTAGATAGATTATTTAAATCTAAATCTTTTTTAATAGTTTCACCTATAATTTTTCGTAGTTTTCCTCACCCTTTAATTATTAGACTATTCTCCATTTGTTCTACTCTTTTTACTGGAACTTCTATAGATCTTCTTCACACATGTCCAAACCATCTAAGACGCGATTCCACAATCTTTTTTACAAAAGGTGCAACCCCAACTTTTTTTTTAATATATTCATTTCTAATTCTATCTAAAAATTCATAAATAATTGTAGTATAATCTCTCAACCCAAAAAAAAATCTAAAATTGAAAGAGAGTTCAGAATGCAGCACAGGCAACAGTAAGAGACATGCTTGAGTCCTACGATAATTTAATTTCAAAGTAATCTAGAGTCAATGCGGTATTTGTATAGCCAACCAAGAATAGAAATCATTAAAGGTTACGACATGAAGTCGATTTATGGAGACAGATGGTGCCCAATTACCTTGTAAATGATAAGAACATGGCCTGGGTGTGCAAATCCACTCGGGTACCATCTATTTCCTCCTCGTTTTGAGAAGTTTTGTACACTAATGAGTGCCCCTCTGAATCCATCGCCTCTGTAACAATCAAAGATGGCTGCATGATTAACTTTTGACCAATTCATGAGAGTTATCTTGTGCCTATCTGGAACCACTAAGGGGAGTAGTTGGAGATGAGATGTGTATATCATGTAAAACCAGCCCGCCATTCCTCTTTTTGGTGATGGCAACCTTTCATGACATTTCGCTTGCTAATAACACCGCATAATGGAAGAAAGAATATTTAGTAAAGTCAAAAACGACAAATTACTTTCAACCAGGGACACGTCGCAGGCCTTGTGGGGCTGCCATCTGTAACCATGCCACCCACGCCTGAAACGACAACACAGGTTTTTCCATCTATACCAAGACGTTTAAACTTCAAACTTAGTGCAAGGCCAAAACAAAGCTTCCTAATCTCAGGTCCTAATCTTCAATTACCTTTCAAACAGTACAACCACTACTGAGTCTTGACAAAGAGAAGTTCTCGCCTCATCTGGAAGTGCCACTTCTGATAGAGATATTATAGACTCAATAAACCAAAATGGGTAATAAAACTAAATTTCCCTAATTCACTTGGATAATTGAAGCATAAGGAAAAACAGATCAAAGATGGGCAATTAACAAATGAAACACGAACAAATTCGACTCTGTCCCAGAATCCTGATAAGAATTAAGAAAACAGATTTATTAGATACCTAAAGGAAAATTAATATTTCCTCATAAAAACCTCCTTGGCATCTCACTACATCCTTCATCCGCCACCTATATATAGTTATAATAGCCAACTATGGGTTAATTCACTTAAATATCTCCTACCATATCAATAATAAGAGATAAGATCCAAAAGGAATATACTCCATGGCAAAAGGCACCCCACCCCGGAATAAACAGAGCTCTTGGGTCAAGTCTTTATAAAAGCATTATCGACTCATGAATAAAGTCATACAATTCCTAATCACATCAATACATGAACAAAAGACTGATAGGTCCACTATTCTTGAAATTAACTTTTTTCATTTAATCTGGCAGAGAATTTAACTCTGTCCATAGGACACAGTCGGCATCTCTAAATATACAAGAGTGAACATAAAGTCATGCATAATAGCTCAAAATCTCAGAAATCACTTTATAAGAGTGAAAAAAAGTGAAAACTACGATGATTGGAATTAAAGGGCTCCAATTGAACAAATAGAACCACGTAGAAATTCTTGAATTTTGTGTCAAAAGTCACAGCAGATTCTTCCACAAACAAACACTAATTGTCCCTCATTTGCACAACCGGAACCCATGATGCAGTGACAAATCCTCAGAATTATAACTCTCGGATTGGAACCATACATTGTTATAGCATCTTCCTGGTTCCTGCTATGGAGAAACTATTCCTACTAATGAACCACGGACCAGAGGTTCTTCCATCATTGCAACATCTTTTTTGGAAGAGAACCTAGATTCAGAGTATTCAAATATCAACTTGGCCCAGTGAGGTAGAATCCAGAAATGAAATCGATTACAATCGACCATGGTGAGAAGACCAAAAAGGAATTTGGAAGAGGGAACATATAGTAACAGTTTACATATGATCTTAACTTGTTCACGTCAAAACTTCACTTATTCAGTGCAGAATCCTTTTTTCACCTAATTCTGTCTCCATGGTCACGGATTTAATGCTATTTCCACTTATTTATTCTTCTCTCTCTCTCTTCTTTGTTTTTTTTTGGGGGGGGGGGGGGGCTCTCTTTTAACTTTCCATGGGAGTATGTAAGAATCCTGAGGAGACAATTTCCAATCTGGAAATCAGAAACAAAACTCAAGTTTCATAAGATATAGAATTCTTTTACCAACTTCATGTACTGTGCTTTGCTAACTTTTTCTTTAACCAACTTGATAGAGTAACTTCAATTGAAACTACCCAATAAAGTTGGATAAAAGAGTTAAATCACATAATCATTTAAAGCAGCAGCTGGCATGTTCAAACTACCTTCCACTAGCCTTTCTTTTTCTTGGGAAACAGAATGAGGAGATTCAACATTGGCTATGAATCTAAACATGAAACATGCTAATTTTCAATGTGTTTTATTTTGTTCACCGGACAAAGGGTAAGAATTTGATGAAAAAGCAGAAGATCAAGAAAATCTGGATGTATAGAAGTAAAAGTTGGAAGAATTTAGTCAGGGAATTTGTGACTTTGGGGAGAGAACTTCAAAGGGCTAATTTTACCCTGTTTGGCAAGGAGATTCACTTCCTAGTACACAAGGTAAAATCCCTAAATAGTCTAATTGAAACAGAGTACAAAAATATGCCACTGCAGAATATAGAGGAATTTGGGCCAAACTGCCAGCTTTTCAACGGATTACAAATATTATTTACAATATACTAATCACCATCTCATAAGAGGTGCCGAGTTTCCATCTTCAAAGTGACCTGCAACGTAACATCTATTCAAAAAACAAGCATATTTTAGCTACAAAAACATCACACAGAAACAAGCAAATGTCATCGTATAAATGTCCTGTGATAACACAGACACCTGTATATTTTATTCCCTCTTTGCTGTCATGCTCATGGATCAATATTGAAAACCACATGCCATTTTCAGCACATGCTATTGAAAATTGCCACAAGCAAATACATTTTGCAAGTAATTTAATCCAACACCCAATCTGCCGCAATGGAAAAGACAATGAGGAGAATGGTAGCATGCAAGATTCTAGTAGCTTAATACAACAGCTCAAATCTTGGCCAGCTAGTTACTCGGAGCATCATAGATGATATCCAAGTAACACCCTCTCATGGTGTGAGGCCACCCTGAACCCAACTGTTTCATACTCGGAAACATCCTTGGAACCATCAGATTGGATGATGACAGCAGCATTGTGGCCTTGCCATAGATGGGTTTGACCCTCTTTAAAAGAGGATCCAGATAATCCAGTTGACCGACAAGAAAGTCAAGCAATGGTGTGGTTTTTTTTTTTTTTTAAATCATGTCCCACATCAGAAAAACATGAGTAAGAACAGTAGTATATAAGAGTAGACAAAAGAGTAGCATATAACAAGTAATTTGGCCTTTAAGCATTTTGGAGTTGGATTGAGCTGTTATAATTGATACCAGTGTAAGCTACTTAGAACTATAGTAATTAAAATCCTACTATTTACGATTTGAGTCTTACAATTCGAAACAAGTCACAAAACTAATAATATAAATTGATGGTTGAATAAAAGGTAATTCTAAATCGTACAATTTGTAACTAGTCACAAGGCCAATAATATGAATTGATGGCTAAAACAGCCATGAATTGTGCGATTCAAACCAATATGTCAAAATAGCACAACTTTGCAATTTGAAAATGTGTAAAAATAATAAGTTGGCATAATAGTGTTGTATTGTTGTTAAGTGTTGCTATGCCTCTAATAAAGAAAGTAGATAAGGATATTACTTGAGATTATTTCAAGAATGAATTACTTACAAATTATATGACTAATAAGTTTATCTATGACTCATGTTTAAGTACTTTTCTTAATTCTTGTGTTAAATTTACTATCTTGAGTATTTTATATATATTGTAAGAATATACATACGTAATCTTTTATATTTTAAACTATTTTTCAATTGTTACTAAATCTTATGACTCGATATATTTTAGGATTCACGAATTAAAAATATATTTTCCAATTCGCAGTCCATATCACAATTTAACTACTATGCTTAGAATCCCTTTCTTTTTGTGGCCAATACCAGAACGTTCTTTGGTTCAATGGAATTGATAAACCAACATGTCAATATATAAAATCAACCCAAAAAAAAAGGGTGTCATATTGAGAACTCCTATTCTAAATAAATATTACTTTAAAAACCTTTTGATGTTGAGTCAATTATGCTTCAAGGCAGATGGTTCACCCTCCATATTTTTGTGAATAAACATGGACAGATCCTGCTGAAGAAAAAGGAAGGGGAAACAAATTAAATAGAAGAAATGGGTGAAACTGCGATTAAATAAGATAAGTAAATAGCGCAGAGAGAGAGAGAGAGCAAGTGTTACCTTTTAGAAGCACTAGGATTCAGAATCCGTGCCAATCTTTTTTGCAATTATGGCCACATTCCTAGGCGATAAGCTTGGGTCAAAAATTGGTACTAAGTAGGCTTCCAACACACTACCTTGCTCTTGGAGGAACAATAATCTATCAAGCAGAATTAGGGTTTCCAAAAGAGGCCCCAAAGCAGCTCTGAGAGACCAATAAGGTCCTATGAGATCCTGTGCATAGTTGCTGGACTAATTAGTACTTGATCATTTTCACTTTTGCAGAATAAGGGCATAAATTATAGACCTTCAAAGACACGAATAGGAATTCTAGCTAAGGTATTTTCTTGATTATAGTCCAAACAAATTGCATTAAATTTCAAATAAAACTTTTCTTTTACTAAAGAAACTATATAAACATAGAAGCAAGCAAGCACAAACGTGTGTATAAAATATAAGAATTACAATCTAGATTCTAGTCGATCTGCATTACATAATTCTACAGTTTGCCTATCTTCTTTATGCTTATCCAATGTGTCAAGTACAAGAACACAGGTATAAAGATGTACAAAGAGCTACCAGAACAGGATTCCAAATACTCTACCAAGAAATATAAAAGCTATTACATCAAATCTCTCAAAACCAATTCCCATCCTGACTCAGGAAGATGATCTCCACCACAACACTTCATGGAGTTTGAAAAATTTTATCAAATAATTTGAACTACGGTAAAAATTGACAACTGTCTTCCTTGAAGATAAGGAACACAGACTTCTTCCAACAATCACTATTAGTTTTTGAAATGGTAACAGCATGACCATCAAACAGGAGTAATCCAACCACTGTCATCACAATCCCATACTTTAAATTTGGTTTTGTCCACTAATTTTAAATGCAAACCCCCACGCCCACATCTTGAACAATGATTCATTACAGGAGCTTTGAGTCTTCAAGTTCAAATGTTCCCATTTGTGCTGGTAGATCCTACCAGTCCGCCACATTAAAGTTGAAATCTCTCCTTATTTCCCAAAGAAATTTCCTTCGGAGCTCAAACAACTTGTTCAACACTGATATTAAAGAATGAAGAAGGAATAAAATACATCGTCAAACTTGACAATTTACTCTTAAATAAAAATTCTTGCCTCTTATGAAAAGATAAAGGCATTTCCAACTGGAAGCTCAATTTTTATGACTATAGGATCTCATGTGGCCTCAATTTAGATCCTACCTAGTATAAAAAATAATATTTACACATTTGACATATACTGTTAGAAAGCCATAATAAGTAAATTATAATCAAATCACCACTAAAATGAAGTCCAACACAAACTAGAAATAGAACCCAAGCGCATAATAATAACAACAGTATGGTTTATTAGAAGATATTCAGCATAAATTTACATACAGTAAATAGCTCTGCTTCCTTCCATATCTCTTGAAGGTCTATATTATGTGAAGGTCTAATCCCAAGATGTTCTAATCCAGACTCACAGAAGTTCTCGAAAAGTGAATATCTGTCCACAGGTTTAGTCTGCTCACATCCAGCTCTTTCATGATAACGAACTTTACAAGGTAAGGCCTGTATTTCCAATGCTGTGCCCAAAATTCTATCTGCAGCAGATTTAAAAAGGTACTGCCTTTATCAGTGATTTAAATGCTCCCACACAGCATCAGAGCAAGTAGAAGTTACATTAAATAAGCATATACATAGAATGCCCAGTGGCACACAAAGAAGTGCTATCAACTTTTAAACACCCTACTTTGTAAGAACTGCTGCAGAAAAGCTTTACCAAGCCTATTAAGTTCAGGATTATCTCTCTCTCTCCCCCTCTCAAATTTATAATCTGTTCCAACCCCTTAGGTGTTAGATGAAAAGTAGGCAGAAGAAAGGATTTCAAATTATAAATGTAAACTGAAACCTCTCAAAAAGACAAGAATTCAAAATACCAGTTTCTGATTCTACTGGTTCTGCACAAGGGCAACTTTGTCTTGTATGGGAAAGCCCTATAGGCAATGATGAAGAAGTACTTTCACTAAGATGCAGTTGGGACTCTACAGATCTCCTCTGATGTCGACGACGTAGAGCTTTCCCTTTACGTCCAATTGACGGAGTATTCATCATAACTTCAGGATAATATTTAGAAAGAACCTTCAGAACCAAAGAAAATATAAATTAGAGTAGAGGAGATAGGAAATAGGAACCAATTAAGATGTTTATAAAGAACCATTGAAGAAGAAAGCATCATCTCCTTGTTCTAGAGGAGAATGCAAAAGTAATATGAATCAATTATAGAAATCTTTTTTATCTATTATGAGAGACGTGATCACATCAACACTATAATTTTGCATGACAAAAAATGCCCCATGATCAGAAATGTAGGCGAAATTTATCAGACAAAACTATAGGCTTGACAAGTATCAAATATTCTTTCTCCATGTCACCAATGTCATTTCATTTTCAACTGTCTCTTGACACACAATAAAGTATTGATTCAAGGAACGTTTTTTATAAAAGTAATACAAAAAATTTACGCAAAACCTTGACAAGAAACCTGAAAGAAAGGCCTTTCATGCGCTTCAAGAAAGACTCAAGGGAGAAATAGTATATTCTGGAATACTAGTTATGGTGTTCATGCATCTTCACCTATGTATATTCAGCAAGATACTAGGAGAAAAAGAAATATATATGTATTGCAACACATATTTATCAAATATGTTTATCAATCTTCCAGTATAAGACATTATATTAATAGACAAATACTTTCACACTTGTCCTGCCTTATGCCATCAAAAATTTAGGATTGACAGGCAAGAAAATTTGGCTAAAAGCTCATATTCTCATAATATTCGTACATGGGAGCATTACTAAGTAAGGAGATAAAGAATGGAATGCAACACAAAAAACAACTACAAGATTAACAATATTCTCTTTAATTTCTATGCCAAATGTTAGAATGGAGAGGGGTAAAATCAAGGGAGCTATACAAAATAGGTGATAAAACTAAGTCTTAATTTTGTACCATTTGAAAAGCAGCACGTAAAGCATGCAACTCGAAGTTATGAATCCCAACATCCATTTCCAGGCTCCTCCATCTCTCTGCACTCTAAAAAGATAAAACATGGAAACTGATTGTGTAGATAGATGGCCATTGCAAAATACTTATAAAAGCATGAACAAATAAATCTTCCTTAAATTTCACTAACATGACTTTTAACTGTTGGAAAAATAAATAAATGCCGGATAAGTTTACAGAAACTGAATTCCAAACAATTTTATAACCACTAGCTGCAAATTTTCAATCTTGTAGAAAACGCCTCTCTGGGTCTAGATGAGTAATTATATATTTTGGTGCTCCTCATATCACAAATATAGAAGAGATGGAGTTATTATGTTCAGTTTCATATAACAACCATTGCAATGTATATTGAGGCCATTCAGGCCTAAATGGAATTGGTCTCAAATTCAAGTGCTTCCATATATCTTCATTTTCCTCCCTCATTTTGGTAATGTACTTTGCAATGTCTGCTACTACAATGCAAAAAGAGAGTGGCAAAAAGTATGTGTACCTGGCAAGCAAGATCACGTGCACTTTTCCCAAGCAACAAGCCAGCGGATCTTAGAGCATGACTCATTGGATATCCACACTGAGATCCAGCATCCCCAAACTTTTCTTCAGATAGTAAGTTGTAACAACAACCAATACTTACCACGGCTTTCACCTCTTTGCACTCTGAAAAAGTCCTAAAAATGAAGGAACTGGAAGAATTACAATTCTGCAGATCATGTTGCGAACATTGAAACAATGGCAGTGCTACCAATCAGGTTGTTAGTCATTATTACAGGGAGAGAAAACAAATAATAAAGTTTCATAGTATAAGTAAACACAATAGAAAACTCAATGCTCAAGTTAAGGATCAATGAAAGGAATCAGATATTAATGAAGAATGAAATCCTATGACTTTTTGGAGACAAGCTCCCTCAACTCCTTCCTCTAGCTGTAATAGACATTTAAAAAAATTATGGTACCTCTGTTGAATATTATAATTTATATTTGAAAAAAGAGGCTTCAAACCATGTTGTATCACTTACTTCAGCATAGTAACTGAAAGGTCTCCACAGGCATGAAGCCCAGCAAGAACTGATGAAGTTCTTTCGTTTGCATTTGCATATGTGGGACAATGGATTTTCCCATTATCTGCATGACTTTTTCCCTTTAACCTGTACTGGTCATCACCATCTCCATGCAAAGACATTTCAGTCAAGTTTTTCAAAACGTCAACAGACAATATGCAGCTTGTGATTGTCTTTGGTCCATTCAAACTTTGTATACCTGATCTTGAAGAAATAAAGACAAAAATGAATTAGAGTATTGCAATCATAATTGTAGAGATCAAAGCTTCATAAGATTAACTTTGAACAAGAACTACAAAGTCATAGTACAATAGCAATAACTTTTATAAGCATACTCATATTAGCTTCATTATACTAACTGATTCCTAAAGTTATGAATTTACAATGTGCAACTACTGCCATGCCAGAATGAAAAGAGACAGATGACAAATCCAATTGAAACAACTCAACATATGTCCTAGGAATTCCTCACATGCAAAATGTTCACTTCTAGCCTTATCACCTACCTATGAGTCATGTTATATATCTTTAAGAACATACTAGGTATTTTTGAAATAAGAGAGCATTACAGGAAAACAACAGTAACATACCCAGATTTTCTCATCTGCGCTGAATAGTACTTCTTAATTCGTTCTGCTCGTGCATCAGTAACACTTCCATGATGAGAGCATGCATCAATTGCAACAACAGAATGCTGGTATTGAAAGGAAAGTACTTGTGCAAGATAACCCTAAGAGGAGAATATAAAAGAAGATGCAGAAACTACTCATAAACAAAGACCAAAATTTGTTTTAATTAAGCGCCAACAACAATGCAGTATATGCACACAACAATCAACATATGGAATCCTATTTTATACTGAACAAACACATGGACTATCATTTTCTACTTCATACGATTTATTGCTACATACTTAGGCTTTCAGAGAAGATAGTTACTTCTAATTATGTAATATTCCTTAGATCCACTTGCCAAGCAGCACAAAATTAAGCGCCTCGTCTACAGGAAAAGTGATTTAGAGGAAAACCCACTCCTTAGAGAGAAGTTGATAAGAGAGGCGAGCCTCCTCTTTTAAAGGGTTTTCCATGTCTCACACCCAGCAGGTATGACTCTCATGCTCTTGCATCTACGCTGTTGGGTTCAACAAAGCAGTCCATCTACACTGTGGGTGCATGAACTGCACTTCAATATTTAGGAGACATTTAAAACTAAAACAACTTTGAGACATAAATAAGCTAGATGAATAGAGTACTTCTAATGGAGAATGGGAAAATAATAAGAAAGTGTTGGAATGGGCTGAACCCATTATCTCTACTTTAGGGCTTAGTTTTTATTGTTTCTGATCTGTATGTTATTGTCATTTATTTTCCTATTTATTTCTCCCTTGTTTCCCGATTCTATCCCTTATTCTTCGGCTAACTCAATGGGATTTTGATTAACCAGTGAAATCCCACTGCTATATATGTACCTGACACCTTCCAGTGAAAATAATAACTCAAGTTTTCCCAGAAATACACATGGTATCAGAGCCAAAGGGCTCATGCAACCTAGGAAAATCTCGTTTGGCACCATGCGGTTAGATAATAGCAGCAGAAATTCTTCCCTAATCTCATCGAGGAGTGCTAACCCACAAATAATACTGTTGACCAGGCAGACATGGCCGATGAGCAAAGTAGCACGACCTTCAGTGGACGAACACCTCTAGCGTTGCCGGTATAGCCTGCTCTCATGTCTACCATCTACGACAACCTCTCCTCTCTATTGGTGACTCATCGTGGAAAACAATTACATTCTCTGGTCCAAAAACATCCTCATGCTCGTTAGGGGCCAAAGGGAGGAGAAATATTTAATTGGGGAGGTTGCAGCACCGAACCCATCCGACCCAAGATATGAAACCTGGCTCTTCGAAAATAATACTGTCATGACTTGGCTTATAAGCTCCATGTCAGTCGAAATCAATAGCAACTATATGCTTGCCGCCATTGCCAAAGAAATCTAAGAGTCAATGAGAAGAACTTATGGGATAAAAGATAATTCGGCTATTGTTTTTTCAATTAAAAGACAACTCCGGGACTTAAAACAGGGAGAGAAGACTGTAACACAGTACTACACTTTACTCATGCGCCTATGGCAACAAATAAATCTCTATGAGACCCATAACTAGTCCTGCCACAAAGATGAAATCTATTACAAACAGCTTGTTGAGAAAGAAAGGTCCTATGAGTTTTTATTAGGACTAAATGATAGATTTGAAGAAATCAAGGGGATAATTAAGAGTCTGAAGCCAATGCTCTCTCTTGAAGAAACTGTAAACACTGTAAAATGTGAAGAAAGCAGGAAAGAGTAGACACAAAGTGTTTCACTCTCACAGTATTTTGAGTCCTCAGCCATGGTGACCAGAGGAGGACAGATGTAGAGTATCATGGAAAGAGACCTACAAAGTGGTGTGACTATAGCAACAAAGGGGGTCACACCAAAGTTACTTGCTAGAAGATACACGGAAAGCCTCCCAACAAACCTGGAAATAGGAGTGAGAGCCAAGGTTTGCTAATTGGTGCAGACACAAATGTAGAAGTCTTGAACAAAGAAGTGCTGACAATTCTTAAAAGGTTGCTAGAAAAGCAGAATTTACAAAATTCCACGAGTGAGAAAAATTCTCCAACTCCTTTTGTAACTCTGACCCAAGCAAGTATTTACCTCACAATTGTTCTAAGCTCGATAGTGAAACTTGAAGCTATTTGGATAGTTAACTTCAAGGCTACCGATCATGTTACTGGTTTCAAAGAAGTTTTAAGTAGTTTTGAATACTGTTCTGTCTATACATCTGTAAAGGTAGCTAATGGAACCTATGCTAAGGTTCTTGGAATTGGGATTGTAATTATATCTAAAACCATTGAGTTAAAAAATATTTTATATGTCCCTGAAATTAAATGTGGTCTGCCCTCTGTTAGAAGAGTTACAAAGCAATTGAGGTGTACTGTTAGCTTCACTGATGATAATTGTGCTTTTCAGGATTTGACTTTAAGGAGGATGATTGGCAATGCTAAGGAATGGGAAGGACTCTACTGCCTAAAGACAGCACAAGTAAGGCATAGGAGTTAGAGAGCTGATATTTTCTATGTCTACAATAATGAGATTGTGTTGTGGTATTACAGGTTAAGCTATCCAAGTCTTAGTTATATGAAATGTTTATTTCCTAGTTTGAGTAATAAGATTGATTATGCCTCATTTCATTGTGAATTTTGTCAATTTGCTAAACTCACCAGAACTCATTATCCTACTCATACTTATAAACCCACACAACCTTTTGCACTGATTCACAGTGATATTTAGGGTCCATCAAAAATTTTGTTTGTCTAAATTTAAGCGGTTCATAACATTTATTGATGATCATACTTGAGTAATGTGGGTTTTTTTATGAAAGAAAAATATGAAACTTCATAAATTTTCAAAAAATTCCATATTTTCATAAAAAACCAATTTGGCTCCACAATTCAAATACCTAGGAGTGATAATGGGAGAGAATACTTGAGTATCAACTTTCAAAACTATCTTACTGAACATGAGATACACCACCAAACCTCATGTGTTAATACCCCACAACAAAATGGGATAGCCAAGAGAAAAAATAAACATCTCTTAGAAGTTTCTAGAGCCTTATGTTAACTAACAATGTACCTCACATTTTTTGGGGTGATATGATTCTTACCCTTACTTATTTGATTAATAAGTTACTCTAAAAATCCTTAAAGTTTGAAACGCCTATTCAGAAACTTCAACAACTCTATCCTAATTCCCATATGGTGTCAAATATATCCCAAAAAGTCGTTGGCTGCACTATTTATATACATGACCATGGTGGGGAAAAGTTGGGTTCTCGTGCTAAAAAATATATTTCCTTTAATTATTCACCTACCCAAAAAGGGTATAAGTGCCACTCTCCTACTTCTCATAAGTATTTTGTAATTATGGATGTCAATTTTTTTGAAAACATCCCTTATTACCCCAAATTACCCATTTAAAAGGGAGATAAGGGAGAATAAATGGATAATTTGTGAAGATTCAAAACCTGAATCCTAAATATTGCTTGATCTTGAACTTGTACAACCACCTCCAAATCCAAAATTGCACTTTCTGAACTAGTAAGACATAATTATAATCTGCCAACACCTGAAATACCTTGTCTTGAACCAACTACAAGTGATTTCTCACCTAAGAATTCCCACCAAACTTCTGAAATTGACCAAAACAACTTGGAGAATCAATCTAAAACAAATTATGAGAATCAAGATAAGCTACATATAACTGAAACAAAAGTGGATCAACCACAAATGCGAAAGACTAAGGTGTATACTAGGAGGAACAAGGGCACCAAACAACTAGAGAGTGGTAGTAGAGAAAAACTCATTCCTAAGCAAAACCAAGAGTCCAACTAGAAGTTAGATTCTAAGGAGCTCAATTCACCAATTGCTATAAGAAAAGGAAAACGATCATGCATTTAGCATTCTATGAGTAATTACATATCTTATGATAAACTTTCTCCTACTTTGAAGATGTCTGTTGTGAATGTTTCTAAAAAAAGAATACTAGACTTGTTCTAGAAACTATTAATGACCCCAAATGAAGGAGAACTATACAAGAGGAAATAAAAGCACTGGATAAAAATAGAACTTGGGAGATAACACAACCACCTGAAGGTAAGGGAACCATTGGGTGCAAATAGGTATTTACTATTAAATATAACCCAGATGGAACAATGAGTAGGTATAAAGCAAGACCAGTAGCCAAAGCTTTACACAGACCCATAAGATAAACTACCAAAAAACATTTGCTTCGATAGCTAAACTAAACATTATAAAGGTTTTATTATCACTAGCTGTGAATTAGAATTGGCTATTTCATCAGCTAGATGTGAAGAACGCTTTCTTGAATAGTAATCTCGAAGAAGAAGTCTTTATAGAGTTGCCACAAGGGTTGAGAACCCAGAGCAATAGCTCAAGGGTGTGTAGATTCCTTTAATCCCTCTATGGATTGAATCAGTCACCTAGGGTATGGTTTGAAAAATTCACTCAAGTAATTAAATGACTAGAATACACCCAATACCAAACAAACCACACTCTATTCATCAGACAGAATGGAGGTAAGAGTTCAATTCTTATTGTCTATATAGAAGACATTGTAGTAATAAGTGATGATGCTACGGAAATTGCAAGGTTAAAAGACAATCTGCTAGCTGAATTTGAAATCAAAGACTTGGGAAAATTGAGATACTTCCTAAGTATGGAAGTGGCGAGATCCAACAAAGGAATAAGTGTGTTACAAAGGAAATATATACTTGACTTGTTGAAAGAAACAAGCATGTTAGGAGTCAAACCTGCAGATACTTTTATAAGGGCCAATTACAAGATGAATCTAAAGCACGGAGCACTAGTTGATCAGGAGAGATACCAGAGACTAGTAGGCAAATTCATATACCTATCTCACACTAGACTTGACATCAATTTTGTAGTAAGTGTTGCAAGCTAGGTCATGAGTAATCCACAAGAGGAACACCTGGAGGGAGTTTATAGAATCTTGAAGTACGTTAAAATGACACTTGGGAAAGGATTATTCTCTGTCAAGAATGATTCTAGAGAAGTAGAAATTTATAGTGATGCAAACTGGGCAGGGTCAGTGATTGTCAGAAGGTCCACTACAAGTTATTGTGCCTATGTATGAGATAATCTGGTGACTTGAAGAAGTAAGGAACAACTAGTGGTAGCAAGAAACTTCGCAGAAGCTGAATACAAAGCTTTGGCTCCTGGAATTTGTAAGGGCATTTGGATACTGAGACTAATACAAGAACTTGCACAGCAGATAACTATGCCTATCAAAATGTGGTGTGACAATATAACCACCATTGGAATTGTTCAGAATCCCATACACCATGATAGGACAAAACATTTGGAAGTCGACAAACATTTCATCAAAAAAAATATTGAATTCAAGATAGTAGATCTAGCCTACATCTCAACGAGCCAACAAGTAGTTAATATTTTAACAAAAGCCCTTCCAAGAGTCAAGTTTGAAGAGTTAAGAAGCAAGATGGGATTAATCAATATCTACTCTCTAACTTGAGAGGAAATGTTAGAATGGGCTGAACCCATTATCTCTACTTTAGGGCTTAGTTTTTATTTGTCCTGATCTGTGTTTTATTGTCATTTATTTTCCTACTTATTTCTCCCCTATTTCCCAATTATGTCCCCTATTCTTCGGCTGACTCTGGCATTTTGATTAACCAATCAAATCCCACTACTATACATGTATCCAACACCTTCCAGTGAATATAATAACTCAAGTTTTCCTAGAAATCCACATAAAGCTATTATTAACTATTTACAAAATTACGGATTAAAGATAAAAATAAGAAATAATTTTTTATCAGAATTAAGATTAGAAACTAATATTTAAATTACTTTGTTTTATTAGACACTTTATTTTATTAGTTATCCTTAATTATCTTTTCGTTAGGCTTTAATATTTATCTTTTATTAGAAATAGGCAATTATCTTTTACTAAGATTAGAATTTAATATTATCTTTTAAACCTATTAAGAGTTATATTATAAGCTCTACATAAAGACCTTAGCAATTGTATTAGGAGAAATCTAGCCATGAATACTAAATAAAGTATTTTCAGATATTCCCTTGCTATTTTTTCTGATATCTTCCCCATTTCTTATACATCTCCCTCTTTTTTTCCTTCTCTCTCCCTTTTCCTCCATTGTCTTACATTAATTTGATATCAGAGCAAAATTCCTGTTCCAAACACACCTTTGTTGCCTAAGATTCACCAAAACTTCACCAAAAAATTGAGAAACACCTTTCTCCAAAGTAGATCTTGCACCTTCAACCTCCGAATAAACCAACTAACCACAGTATCAAAACCACAAGGCAAAAACCAAAGAGTCCATTGAAGTCCATTGTTGGAGACTGCCACACGCACCAGATGCAAGGAACTTTCATTTTTTAGTCATTTTTTGTCCTATTTTAAGCCTTTTCAATCTCAGATTATAAAATTCATTATCTCAGAGTATTATGGGGGTAATACCACTAGTTTTGGCTTTCTAAGTTGCTATGTTCAGGTCTATTATGCAAAAAAATATCCAAACCATCCAAACTAGTGTAGACAACTTCAAAAAAAATGTGGACCATTGTTTTAAAAAATTTAGAAATGCCACCATTTAACTTTGTATACAAATTATTGGCAAAAGCTTAGAAAAACTAAAGGCGGAAGAAGAATATCTTCAAAAGTCCAAAGCATTAAAGGAAGTTATCTCAATTGAGTGCGACGTTATCATTGTGGAACACCTTGATTGTCCATCAGACATTGATAATAATAGTTACATTATAAGGTTTGAAGAAAAATTGAAAGTAAATTTAGGATGTTAAGAAATCAATTTTGACTAACAGTCTAAAATTCAACCATAAGTTATAGAATGTTGTATTCAGATTCAAGTAACTCAACTGCATCACCCCATCGAGTTTGTTCTTCCAAATATATTAGTAAATCCAAAGCTATCTTGGCTACCATATCTTAAAGTAGTTGCGTTTGTCCTACCCTGAGGCTCCAAGATAGATTATTTTAATGCTTTTTCACTTCAAAACTTAAGGTCGAGTTTTCTCTAACCAAGGGAAAATAATGAAGAATAGGAAAATAATTGAAAAGCTATTATTAATTATTTATAAACTATAGATCAAAGATAAATATAAGAAACAATATTTTATTAGGATTAGAATTAGAAACTAATATTTAAATTACTTTGTTTTATTAGTTAGATTGTTTCATTAGTTATCTTTAATCATCTTTTTGTTAGGTTTTAATAATTATCTTTCATTAGGATTAGGCAATCATCTTTTATCAAGATTAAGACTTAATGTTATCTTTTAAACCTATTAAGAGTTATCTTATGAGCTCTATATAAAGCCCTTAGCAATTGTATTTGGAGGAACCTAGCCTTGAATAATAAATAAAGTATTTTTAGATATTTTCCCTCTATTTTTTCTGATATCTTCCCCCTTTCTTCTGCATCTCTCTCTTTTTTTTACTTCTCTCCCCCTTTTCCTCCATTGTCTTACATCAACTTCGGGTGTCTAGAAACCTCTAAATCTGCAATTATAATATGATGGCCAAGACAACCTAGTCATAAAGGCCTATGTATATTAGAAAACACCAACCTGATGAAACCTACAAATAAAAAAATAAAAACTCTCCTTGAACATGCATCAAAATGTAAGCAAAAGAAATTAAAGCCACACCTGACCAGCACCAACATCAATGATGGTATGAGCTCTCACACTTTTTGCAATTGAACTAACAACAGCAGAAAGAACTTCTACCTGCAAACATGAATTTCCTTTCATTAATATTTAAGGCTTCTAAATTTATTGCTCAAGAAGAAAAGGATTCTAGGTTCTCAATGTTTCACACCAACATCTTGTAAAATAATAAAGAACACAAATGCATCAATCAGTAACCAACTTCATGTTTTTTCTTCAAATTCATGCCCTGAGCAAGAACGCTGTTAAGTGAAGTCATCTGCAGGCCAGGTAATATCTGCAACAAAACATACGGTTATTAACTAAGAGTACACATTCTAAAACTCTCACAAGAAAAATTTAATTACAAACATTATCAGAAGAAAGAATGAGCAAAGTTTTCAAATTGTCTAACTTATTATCACTTATAAAAATGCTTCACAAGGTTATGAACCCAATACAAAGGGGAAAAATAAAGGCCAGCATCAACTCTTACCATATTAATCAACCAAAGAAAAAAAATGGGTGAGCAGCTACTGGAGGATTGCATATTTTGACTGAGGGTTCATATAATATGGTATTAAGGCTAGCAATGTGGTTGTTATTTGTTCATGTTAGCTCTGAATGAAAGATATGAGAAAATTCAATCTAAAGTAGTCTAATTGGGATTATTTGATGGTTAAATTGTCCAATACAGTAGTTCTCATATGAAAACAATCTCTATCAACACATATATGCCAATGCCCAACTATAATCACATTTGTTGGATTTAGCAGCATTTAAAATATAGAGTAAATTATACAAATCTCCCCTAAGTTTTACTGAAATTACATAAAGCTCTCTCTATTTTCCAAAATATATACTTTAATCCAATTTTAAAATTTTTTTACTAAAATATGTATTATATCAAAATATGCATAAATAAAAATTAAAAAAAAAGAAGTATATTTTGTTTTCAAACATGCACAAATAAAATTAAAAAAGGGTAGACTTTGTTTTCATTAAATTTAATTCAAAAAAATGTATTTAGATTAATAGAGGTTATTTTAGTCAAAAAATTAGAATTGGACTAAACTATAATGCAATTTTTGTTTCAAGGGAAGTCTATATATATTTTGAAAATAGAATGAAGGTTTGTGTAATTTCAGCAAAATTTAAAGGAATTCTGTATAATTTACTCTAAAATTTAACAAAGAAAAACAGAAATGGTATGTTTAAGCATTGATCATACAGGTTGAAATTACTATCAATCAACTACTTTGTAATTTTCATTGAAACATAATCAACAAGATCTTGCGCAGATATTGAAACAAGGAGGAAATGACCAGAAGAAAATTATATACCATTTGTATATCTGCTTGTTCTCGATCAAGCACCATGGACTGCAATTTTAGGATGAAAAACTTCAACGAAATAGGCCAATGCTCCTGTGATCATTGTATTTATCAAGAGGAAATATCATTAATGAAAAAGAACAGAAGCATGCAAAATCATAGTATAAGGTGTCCTCCTAAAGAAGCAAAAAGAAGAAAGAAGACAAATGCAAGAATAGGAAAACTTCAATACAATAAAGTCCACCAGTCTTGCCACATATCTTTCAAAGAGAACTACAAATAATCATTGCTGAATGCTGTAGAAACCCCAAATACTATTTAAATCCATGAAAGTGGCCAGGACAAGAGCTTCAGCTTAAAATCGGTAGCATTCTTATGCAATTAGATATACCGAATATCAACAAACCAAGCACAGTGAGACAAAGCCTTTCACTCCTTACTACCCGGGAAACCTCTATAATGGACCCCTAAAAATAATTCCAAATTTGGAGGGCACACCTAAGGCTCACTGACATTGCCAGAGAGGCATAGACCATTTGTCAAATGCACCAAACAACTGAGCAATGTCAATAAAATGAAAGACACTTTCAAAACTACCTAAACACATAATGCACAAATAATAATCCAGGTAAGTAACAGGTGATATTGAAATATTAAACTTTGTAAAGCATGAGCTTTCTAAAGAGGAGAGAGAAGAAATTTATAGCCATTTGGATAAAATAATTAACTAGAAAATATTTACAAAATTGAACATGGGAAGATCTCCAAAATCCAAATCTTTTGTTGTACATCAGGATAAAACCAAACAGCAACTAGCAAACCAAGCTGGAATATAACACAGAAGCTTCCCTATCATTTAGACTTCATAAAAAAAGATAATTCAAGATATGTTAGAACCTTCTGAGTACTGAGGAGTGGACACTACATATAGGAGTGCAATAAAGACCGGGAAAGGCCTCAAAGAAAAAGCGCATACCCTACCCACAAATCCTTCCAAGACAGAAATCAAGAAACCATCACCCAACTTAAGACCAACTAGATGGACAAAGAAAGCACGCCCAAGGACGTGATCTTTCCATTAAAAAATATAAATAAATAAACTTCACAATCAAGAAACCATATGTAGCTGTGCCTAAGGGGAGTTTGGCAAATAATAGAACTAGTTCAAAAGCATTTAAATTAAAACTAATTTTGCAAATCTATATTTATTTATTTAAAACAATTTCCAATTATAGTTGGCTAGTCCTAAATTCAGTTTTAAACAAGTTTGATATCATATATAATTGAGTGAATCATTTCTTAAAGAGAGAAATGGGGAAAGAAACCAGGAAAATTTTGGTTTAAATAAAAAGTTATCAAATAAGAAGCAATTTTATATAGGAATTTTGTTTGAACTAATTTTGACTTAATAAGTGATGATGTATTAAGAGATTACCAAACATAGAAGGTTTTAAAATAGGGTACTCTTTACCTGATTAACTGGCTTTTAGACTTTGATAAATGCCCCTAATAAAGCTAAACAAAAAATACCGGAAGTGCAGACTTTATAAAGAAATATATCACCCATCTCACTCCATACCACTGTGAAACAAGAGGAGCATCAATTAGGGGAGTACCTCTCTGCGTGTTAAATGATGATTCTTTGGTTCTCACTCAAGCATAGAGAAAATTTAACTCCTATAAGATAGTTCACATCAAGTTGCATAGAGTTTTTTCCACTCATAGGTCATGATTGGTATGGCAAAAAAGAATACAATGAAATGGAAAAGAGAGAAAAAAAAAAGTATAATTGATGAGAAATAACACTCATGTCTTTATTTTAAAAAAATAAATAAATAAATACTGTTGAGCAAGTATAATGGACATTTCTTAATTTCTTTTTTTTTAACCTTTCCATTCCCTTAGATGCATTGCTGGGTACCAAACGTGGAGTGCTCAAGGACTAAGCTAACCTAAGGTTGTTCTTAAGAGGCAAGAAGAAACAAGGCAAAAATAACTACATATAAATCCCATTGAATTATTATAGTCCAAGCATCTGCTCATCCTACAATCAGAATCCACCAATTAAGTGGACAAGGGAGGTGCTTCGATAAATGTAGATTTCAAATGTCTGAAGCTACAATATCGAAGAAAGATTAGCAAAAAGAATATATCTATATATACACACACGCACACAACTAGCAACTAAAAAACCTAACCTGGACTACTCCAGAAGGTAGTAGGAGAAGATTTTTAATAGGTTCTCCGCGCAGGCAATCGATCCATTCCTTGTCAGCATTCTCCCATAGTCTATCCTGAAATACGATTATAAGCACTGCGTAAAATCAAACAACAATAAAGATTCCATTCTTCTCGCATTAGTGAGTAAAAATATGTATTTATTAGCTTCACTGAAATGAATTAAACATTATCAGTGGCGGTCATTTTGACGTTGATCAGTTTATCGTCCGTCCAGACCATGGAATTTTACAAGCAACTTGGCAAGACTAACACAATGAGCTGGCAAGCTTTCTATTTGAGCCTATCAAAAACAAATGCAGTTTCCTACATTTTCTCAGCAGCCAAACAGAGGGTTGGAGAAGGAGGAGTAATAGATAAGAACCTTGAAGAAATTGACGACATGAGCATTGATTAAGAAGGAGTAGGGGGCGATGAAGTCGATGATGGCGTGGATCCATGCGAGGGTATCGCTAGCAGTCTGGCACGAGTACTTGCACTCCCCGGCCATCACCACTGGTCTCTCGTGAGGGAGAGGAAGGTCTTGCCTGCGTCTCCACGCACTGTGAGCGCGAAAGGAATGTGGAAACTAGCCCGTTCGGTATCCGTGCAAGGAGGTGGGAAAAGGAAAGTAAGAAGGGATGATTGAGAAAATTACATTTTTATTATAATAATTATTTAATTATTAAAAATAAAGATATTATAAATATTTTTTATTTACAAAATTATCTTTTTATTTTTATTTTTATCCTAATTTTCTATATATCAAATGAGTTTTGGAATGCATTGCGTGAAGCTCCAATCGAGATGAATGATGAAAAAGACAAAAAATATTAAAAAAATTAATGGAGATGAAAAATTAATTTTATATTTTTATTTTTTAAAAAAATAATTTAATTGTTAAAATAATGATTTGATAAATAAAATAATAAATATAATAAATATTATATAAATTATATAAAAAAAATACTTCTACCATATAATGAACCATATGGTACCCACAAGCTATGCTACGAGGAGGTTGAAGTATTTTAAAAATTTTAAAGCAAAAAAATTTCTCTCATTTATTTTAAGACATAACACTTTTAGATTTTGGATATACATATATATATAATAAAATTTAATATAATTAGTTGCTAAAATTATTTTCTATATACATAATTTATTTTATTTTTAAAGCTTTTATTTATTCTTTTTTTAAATATATAATGTACTAAACATCTAGTATAAATTTTCTCTCACAACCAACAAAGCCCGACATAGTTGGCAGATAGCTAAGTCCCTTAAGCATGTTGTCCAAGATTCGATTCCTAGCCACATATATGAAAAAGACTTTGTTGGGAGAGGCCAACCCACTTTAATAATCTTCGTAACCTTGAAAGAAATTAATCTCTAACTGTCAATTAGAAAATACCTTGGTGCAAATCAAAATAAAATTTCCCCCACATCTTGTATGAATTTTTTTTTTTTACTATTGGATGTGGAGGTCTTCCACTTGTGTCTAATATAAATTCTTTTCAAAAAACAAATTACTAGATGCAAAGGTCTAGGATGTTAAGAGAGGACCTTTAGGTCCTTGTCAATTTTTTATTTTTACAAAAAAAATATTTTTTATTTATGAAAAAGTTAATTTAATTTAATTCTTTAAAAATATTACTTATTTAAATTAAAATTTTTTAATAAATTTTTTTATAAGTATTACTTATTTAAATTAAATTATAACTTAATATATTTATTTTAAATAAATTTATAAATTGAATATAAGGTAATTTTATATAATAAGGAAATAATAATTATATTACAAAATAAATTTAAAAGTATAATTCAACAATATAAAAGTAAAAATAAAAATAAAACATAAAAATTGAAAAATTGAAAAATGTGAAATAAAAAGGGAACGATGACTTTCAATTATCTATAATGGTTCCTTATCCTATACTAAAGCTTTCTTCTGATTCATTGTGATTGGTGTTTTGATGGCTATTCTTCCTTTTCTTCTTCTTCATCCACCTTATCTTCTTCATCGTTGTCTTCTACTTTATCTTCTTCTTCTTTGGATAATTCATTTTCAATCTAATTACAAATCAACAAAGAATTTAAGTCCCACTAAAAAACTGAACATATGGGATAAGTTGATATGAGGTAAAGAAGCCTTCTTGTGGTTGGTACAATAATTCCCAATGTGCAAAAGAAGCATCAGCATACTCAACACTAAATGCAATATAGATCTATAAATAATAATGAATGGTATCCGATTAGATTGAATTAGCTATGTTGTCAATGTAGAAAAAGAAGACTCTATATAAAGAGATAGAGACATTGATAATGTATAATAAGTGGATGCAAAGGAAGATGAATCAACACTTCCAATGCCTATGAATGTTGAAAAGGAAAAAGAACTAACACTCCAACATCTGTGAACAGTGAAAATGATGAACAAGCACCTCCACCATTTATGAATGGTGAAAAGGAAGAAAGACTAATACATCTAAAATCTCCTTGCATTGGAGCCACGATGTAGGATGACAATAGTGTACTTGCATCAGTACCACCAATGTTAGCACCAAATGTCAGTTCTTTAAATGAGATAAACCCATGACCTCTCTTTTTTGGCTTAACCTATGGCTCTAGAGGTTTTGGGTAGATCAGGTGTGGGTGAAGCAAGTTGAGAGATGAGCATATCTTGATATTTGCCTAAAGCGCACAATATGATTTAAATATCATTTCTTACCTTTTGCCTTAATTCACCAAAGCAAAGTATTGAAAGGTTGATGACAACAAGCTTATATAAATCATCTAATACATCAGTCTATAAAATAAAAAATTGACACTTAAATATTTAAATAACATAAATATATATAGAAGGAGAAGAAATGCATAAACAAAAAATTGATAAAATCATACTACAAAACTTTATGAACCACTTATAAGATAGATTTATCGTCACGTATGCCTACAATATTGATGCATGTAGTTTGATATGCAATCTATGGGTCTATTATCTAGGCCATTACTTGAAACCATGCATTTCATACCACAATGAATACTATGTGCTCTTATTGTTAGTGTTTATGAACATTTCCTTTTAATTATAATGTATGCAGCTATCTTATATCGAATGGCTTTTTTGGAATATGTTGTATCCAACCAAACTAGCGAAAAATGCAGTTGGCATGATATCATTCGATAATCCAGAAGCATAGTAAAAGGACAAATGCATGCCATATATCGGGCAGTCCTAAGTAGTACTTGAGAATTAATGGTGGGTGAGTTGTATAGGAGCTAAATTACTTATATAAAAAATTGTTAATTTATGATATGATAATAATATTAACAAATAGATAAATCTTTTACCACAAACCTTATTGCCCTTCATATAATTTAAAAATATTGTATACTGTCATAAAGCCTCTGTAGGGAATGTGAGAACACACATTAATCTATATAATACTAGTAATTTCAAATTTATATAAAAACATTAGTTCATGCCTAAAATCTAGCAGTGGTCGAACCAAGTAGATATAGATTTACGGGTCAAGTTGTAAGGGTTTTTGTGAAGCGAGATAGGAAAATCAATCTTTAGTCCATAAGTGAAGCATGGTTAGACATCAATATTAATCTGGTCGTAATACATGACACTACACATCTCTTTGTATAGATGTGCTAATACTGTTAAACCCTAACTATAGTAATTAGCCTCTTTAAAAGTTAGTTAACAATGGTGGGTACATCAATATCACTTTGTATTCAATCTTGTCTAACAATAGGTACCCCTTAAATTAAGCATAGAATATATATCCACATAAATCATCAAATGATATTGTCATATACGTCATCCAATAATTTTGAAAATGTTTATGTGACTCAAGAAACGTTCAACTTCTATCCATCTAACGTCCCCCTATGGTAGTGTCACACCTAACAACTTGTTGCACATAGTCTGTCAACTATAATCTATGTGTCTGAAAATTGCATCCCCTGTGCATGATAAATTCAATTATATTGCCATGTCTTGTAGAGTAATTGTACACTCACCCTTAATAAAATGAAGTGTGTGTGTATTTGGTTGCCACATCTGAACAAGCGCCGACATCAATGCTGTATTAAAATCGAAATGTCTAAGTTGAGCGATGCCATAGAAATCAACATGTATGAGGTATGGAATGCATGCAAACATGGGATTGAATATATGATCTTCTTGTACAATTCACCATATGCATATAATTCTATCATCCAATGTCATTAAGTTGTAGACACGGTCATAAATTTGGGTAAAACTATTAAAAAATAATGAGTTATTTAACTTACCTATCCTTTGTAAATGGGTTGAGAGATGTGATGAGTTTGCAAGTATAACAAAGAATCATCTTTGCTTCACGATTGACAGTGCTATGACAAACATCCATTATAAGCTTTAGAAACTAAAATATATGTCACAATTAATTTAATGCAAATACATATTGTAAGCAATTCATTTAATTTTTATCACATAAGTTATTCAATTAAATTATAAAACATTAGTAAGTCGATTCAATTTGAATACATGTTATATGTAATTCAATACAAGTACATGTGATATGTAATTCAATTTAACAATTATGGTTGTTTGCATGGCTAATATTACATCAAAATCTTGTTTTGGATGATCCTGCAACAACATGGACGATAAGCATATATGCAGGCCCACATACTTCATGGTCCACTAGTTAATTTCTCCCTTCGATTGGTAGACCTTGACTCACTAATTACATTGAATGCCATACTTTGAATAACAATATTTGATGTACCTCACTAATGATTGATGCACTCTAAATACGTAATGTGTGCGCACTAAGTAAAGTTCATTGAATAGCTTATTAACTGTTTATCAAAAAATTATATGTCAATCTATACCTCCTGGTCATCATTTAGATCATTTGTCCTTTCTATCTCACACATCTCAAATTCATTCATAGTATTAATGTTAATCTATGACAAGAAGGCAAATGCCTAATCAGAATACTGATTCAATAAAATAGCCAGATCCCTATCAGTATCATCACTCTCAACATCGTTGTTCTTATATTCATTGATATTTGGTGGAATATAATATTCATCCTTAGTATCGTACTTATCCATTATATCTTCTAATTAGTCTGTACTTATCCATTATATCTTCTAATACATCTTGCAAAATTAGAAGGCTAGTATTGCATATCAATAGTCTGGACTTTGGACAAACTTACATGGGATATGTGGTTGACCAGTGGCATTTGCTAAGTATTAAAAGGTTGGGTCTCAAATAAGTGCACATCTCCTAGGTGGAAGTTAAACAAAGAGCTTGTTCATTTGGTCTATCAATCTGACTTGTAGACGAAATTATCAACAATCCACCTACATCATTCTTTGCCATACTCGGGCTCACATCACTGGTAGAAATGTGCATATATAGTGTTGATACCTTCAACTAATTTAAGAGGTGCTAATATGCTTGTCACATTGATTGGACATCTGAGTCATATTCCAATATACGTGACAAGAATCAAGATGGATTAAGTAACCATAGGTATCAATATACCGACTATGACACAAACTATCTTGACTTAAGTCATTGTTTATCCCCAATTGTGGCCTTCTACTATTCAAGATTGATATTAGGGGTTGACTCTTAACTGTTTTAACTTATTGCATACAAATGTTACTCCTTTATTATTAAAAAAAAATTCATTTGTATGAATGTATATGATCTTTTTTCTTTTGTTCATTATGATTCATATCCTAACATTTACGTATAAACACATATAAAACACCTTTATGTTCATATAAATATATAATAATTAAATGTTTTATTATACAAATAATAATATTTAATAATATAAACAATAACACTTTAAATTCACCTATAATATTAAAAAAAAATCTCCTTCGCAAAAGATAAATTGTATAAGATATTTACACAATCTTTGTAAGCAATAATTAGATGAGAGTAATTAGTTAAAATAAAATTTTCTAAATTAGAAGCAAAACATATGTTATGGGATTGCAACTATAACATACTAAAAATGCAAAAAATTTTAACTTCATATAACACAACTTCAATAAGATAGGCCCATACAATCTTCATTAACAATAGTTCTATTAGAGTAATTTATGAATATAAAATTTATTATATTAGAAGTAAAAAAATATAATATAGGACCACAATCATATTTAATACTTGTCACAATATAATTTTGTAGTTTTTTGCTGAAGAAAACAAAAGGGAGGAGATGAGAGCAAAAATGGCATAGGCTAGAAAAATAAAAGAGAGATGAGAGAATGCTTCAAATAAAAACTAGTGGGAGAAGATAGAGAGAAGTTGTTAAAGTATATAAAAAAAGTTGAAGAGAAAACAAAAAGGGAAATTATGTGCATAAAGACTAAAGTATGACAAAAATGAGTCCAATTAATTTTATAGACGAAGTAGTGCTACTAAATGTGAAATATTGTGTTCCGTGTTCAATGATCTAAAGTTCATTAAACTATTGACCCTAAGATTAGTAATTAGTGATGCTAGAGTACATATATTGAAAAAAAAGGGGTCATGGCTTTGCATCTAATACATACACACACGCGCACACACACACACACACACACACACACACACACACACACATATATATATATATGATGAGAAGCCGGATCCAATTGTCTTCCCTTTCGTGTCCAATCATTTTTGTTTGGTAAGATTTTTTTGAACCCAAAAACAAAAGAATGCAGAGCTCCACATTTTTATAAATAAAAAAAAATATATGGGTAATAAGTTTTAAAGATTGTACATTTTGAGATTATATATATATATATATACATGTGTGGGGTTTTTGACTCAGGTACAACAGCAATAATATTAAATTCTCCGTACACATTATTTAAGATCTTATTTTCCCGAATGCATTAACCTTTTTTTAAAAAAAAAATGGGTCATGCCTCATGCTGAGGCGTAACCCTTTATTTTTTTTAAAAAAATAATTTTTATGGGTCGCTCCCATATTTATTTTTAAAGATATTAAATAGTTTAAAATTTAAATTTTAAATTTTGTAAAACTTAATAATTAAGATTGATGTTTACAAATTTAAGAAATAAATAAATAAATAAGATAAATAATATGAAAATAATAAAAATTATAACTATTATATGAAATATATATAATATATTTCTCATGTAATATATTTTTAAAAAAATTGTTAGAAGTAGTAAGTTACGTAACGAAAATATTAATAAGAGAAAAAATTAGTTAGTAACAAAATCATAAAACTAAACAAAAATATTGATATCAAAATTATAAAATGAAAGTTAATTGAGAAAGTAAATTTTTTTAAAATTATATAAATAAGTAAGAGTATTAAAAATTTAAATGAGAAATTAATCAGAATTAACTGTTGAACTCAATATTAAAATAAAGTAGTTATAATATGTTATCATTGTCTAAAAAATAAAATTACGAGTACAAAAAAAAGATAGAACGTTTAAAAGAAATAACTCCCAGTGTCACATCTAGTCCATGGTCTTAATCATCGGCCACGTCGTGGAGAATGATGCTGTTCTTCTTTTGTCTCTTGTACCCCGGACTCTTGCTCAGCTTCTTCTTCATCCCCACCATCATTTTCATCTGCTTCATTAAGATTCAATTGAGATGACTGAATTAGAGGAATAGGCTGATCTGGTGTGATATATCACGTTTATTGTGATCTAACGTGTACAGATGACCCATAATCAAATCTAAAAGCAGACATTGTTTGATATGAGAATAGGGGTGTAAAAGGGACGGAATCGCTTGACATATAAAATGAAGAACTGACATCCCTTAAATCAAGAAAATACACTAATGGCGTGGAAGAAGATGGACCTGTTGTATCATGGTGTACTTGCGATAGCGTTGTTGGAAAAGAAGATGGTTCAACAACACTAGGAGGATCTTACATCTCTGTTGAGGTATAAAAAGAAGGACTAGGCATCGCAGATGTAATGCCAACATCAGAAGCAGTATCACGATAAGACCAATCGTCCATTATTGGTTCTCTAGTAGACATAAATCCATGAGCTCTCTTTGCCGTGCGAGTAGGAGGAAGTTATGATCTAAGCAACTGAGGTGCAGGAGAAGCAGTTTGAGAAATCGTTATATCTCGATACTCGCCAAGTGCATCGAGGATGCTAGTACAATCAGTAACAACTCTGCGACCTAACAGTGAATGATCGTCCATAATAAGTACTCGCAAGTGATCAGCTACATCGGCCTAAAAATAAAAATTAAAAGTCATATTAATTTAAAATTAAAAAAAAAACTTTATAAGATAATTGTGCTAGACTTTAAAAGTTACCACAAAACCCTGGGCACCACTGATAGGATGGATCCATCGTCGGGTAACCCTCCAGTACTATTTCATATATTCTAAAGATCGATCTAGTGGCTCTAATGATATCGGTGTAAGTGACAAAGTATTTTGCCAATTCTACCAAGCTTGCACAAAATTCTCATGTTCTCTATGCCAATCTAAATGAGTATTGCCTTTGAGCGGCAGTGTATGAACCTCCTCTAAATTATAAGGAGTATAAGGTATGGGTTGCATCCTTCTAAAATGTCGAAGAACATGATCTGTATGATGCCACTCCACAATATAAAAGGAAATAAGTGGTACAGATGCTAGCCAAATATCCGAAGAGACCAGACAATAATCAGGTATCAATTAACGTATATCATCTGCATCGTATGGACGCCATATAATTTGTAAATAACAAAATAACAAGCTGTAAGAGTATATTAACATTAAAGTAATCATGCAACAAACTCAAATATAGTGTTTTAAACCTCATCAGCTCTTATCTAATTTAATAATACTCTGTAATATCGTATTACTAATCTTCTTGGATGAGGATATTGACCCACACGCCTCCACCTATGAGACGTAAAAGGAAATCATTATTAACTTTGAATTATATAAGCAACATAAATCACACAGTAAGCATTCAACTCGAATTATCATTCATACCTATAAGCAAATGAAGGGAGCACATCATATACATCAAGCTAAAAATCTGGAGGTGGGGGCTTCTCGGGGACTAGCTTATGGAATCGATCCTAAGCCCATAAGTGAAGTAATGTCAAACAACCACCGATATTAACCTCATTGTAATCAGTGGCATTGCATAACTCTCTATAGATGTATGCTAGCACTGCGGAGCCCCAACTGCACTGACCTGCTACCTGGAGGTCTTGAAGAAATGTCAGGTACATAAGAGGAACTCTATGTCCCAACCTGTCTGGCATAAGAACACCACCTATGAGACGTAAAATGTAGGCACGAGTGAAATGCAATATGTCATTGTCATTTGCATTCTCCGATACAATATATACTGAAATGACATCAGAGTCTAATTTTGGGTGATCTTGTGACAATGATGCTGAAACACATGCATGAGGTCTATTGTATTTTGTTATCTCCTAAATTTTTTTTTTCGGTAACAAGCTCTGACCTTCCATTTGCAGGATCCCTTTTTATATTGAACATACCGGTATTCTTCGTACTTCTTTGAAGAATGGTACACCTTAAAAGTATGATGTGCACTCACCGAGTATATCTTTAATGCTCGATGAAACGATCACTGATCATTATATAACATGCCTACATATAACTCTTGGTCATCGTTCGTGTTTACTGCTGCATCTTCCACTTCAGCATAATTAGGAATCCGCGCACCATCTGTATCTATCTGTTCAAGAAATATAACCGTTGAGTCAGCATAAATGTTAATGGGGGCTGCTGAATCAACGGTAACATCCATGCAACTGGTATTTTCATCATCATCTGTATTACCTCTATCATTGCAATTATAAGGAGCAGCATCATATTCATCCTCCTCTTCGAAATCATCCATTATATCCTCTGTCTCATCTGGATGAGAAATAGGGCCACTAATTAGTGTATGTGTCAAACTTGGTTGGGCAATACTATTGACATGCAAACAAGATGAACTTGGTTGAGTCGTATAGTCCTATAATCCAACAGGAGAATATTGATTATCTTTGAGGTTGGCATGGCTGGAGGATGGGAGTGGGCCTGCCACATATTCAACTGTAACCTGAATTGTTGTATTCACTTCTATTTCCTTTGACGCTGTTTTCGCATATAATTCAACTGAACCAAGTTGTGATGGAAATTTGGCATTTGCTATCCACATTGCTTGGACATTGGCATCCTTCCTTAACTTACACGCTCGGTACTTTGTGGGCCTTAATGACACTGGATATCTATATATTAATTCAGATACATATTGATTTGAATTTAACTGTAATTGATCTGCAACTTCTTGTTTCAACCTTTCTAATGAAATGTCATTGTCAACACTTATTACATCAATAGTATCTGCAATAAACGTTGCACCTTCTTCAGTTTCGCATATTTGTCAATTTGAATATAAGCATATAATTTCTTTCCCGTTGTTCATTTTGTCCAACTGCGCAATACTGTCACCAATACCCAAAACATTGTACAACATTTATAAACAACTGCAATCCTTTATCCAACTGATATATTTTTTTCATTACCAATTAATATAATTCTAACAAATCCTATTATTTTATAATATTTGTTCGCTATATTTTTTCATTTAATAGTTAAATATTTTTTATGTGTTTGAAATCTTTTATTCTAATAATTTTCTTTATCAAATTTTATCTAATTTTATCATATTTTACTATAATGTCATCCAATATTAACAATTTATTTAAAGATATTATTTTCATTCTATTATATTTTTTATTTTGTTTACATTACAATTTTATTATATTTTACTTTTATAATTATACTAATTTTTTTTTATTTTTATCACTATATATTTTTTTACTTACATTATAAAAATTTATTCATTATTCTATTTTTATAGTATTATACATTTTGTTATTTTCTACGTATTATTCTTTTATACCAGTTTTTTATTATTTAATTCTTTTCTAATATATGGTTCACAAAATTTTTTTTATTACTTCATCTAACAACTTTAAATAATATTTTTATAAATTTCAACAACTTTTGACCAATTTTTTATTATCATTACATTATTAAATCTTTTTATTTTTATACACTAATTTTTCGGGTTTTTGACTCACATATTATGCTATTTACAATTTTCTATAATTCTTTAGTATTTTTTTTATCTAATATTTACATAGCATTTTTATAAAAGAATTTATTCAATATATTATTTCCTAACTACAATATTTATTTAGTATTTTTTTCTTTCATCATTTTTTATTTTTTTACTAATATTTATTATCACATCATACAATAAACAATTTTTAAAATTTTTTTCCATACATCTTTTTCCTTAACATAATTTATTTTTTTAATACACAAACATTAACTATTTCTTTTTCTTTTTGTATCTTTACAAAAGTCCTAATTTTACTTATAATGTAACTTCATTTTAACAAAAAAATTTACAAAAAACATATGTATACTCAAATCACTAATAATACATTTATTTTTTAAATTTAAAATTCAGACACAATATTAAATAATTTCATTCAAAACTATATTTAAATCACTAACAAAAAATATATTATAAATTCAATATATAATTACAAATAATAATTTTTTTTGTGCGTAAAACATACCAATAATTTGTTTTACTTCAGATCTTCTTTATTGAACAATGTAGCTACTGTGATAAAGTGCTAATCTTTTCGTTCTTCTTTTAATCAAAAATATAAAAGATATAAACGGTAAATGTAAATATGAGAGGATGGATGATGTAGATGAAAAAAATAAAAATTTGGAAGACACAGGAGAAGAAGAAGAAGAACAAGAAGAAGAGGAAGAACAATAAAAAGGCAAAAATAGTGAGATGTGTAGGGACAAACAGGAGAAAACGATTTAAAAAGGTAGAGGAAGAATCAGAAACTTAAAAGATAGGATAACGTATTTTATAAACCAGTTAAATTTGTCCATGTGTCAACGTAATCTACATATATCCTATTGGAAATTGCCACGTGTCTCCCTCTATCTATGTGTCAGGGTCAAAAGTTGACCTTGACACATGGGACAAGGGTCACGCCTCAACATGAGGCGTGACCCATAATTTTTTTTGAAAAAAATGGGGTCACGCCTCTATATGAGGCGCCAAAATTTTTTTTAAAAAAATAAAGGGTCACACCTCAGCATGAGGCGTGACTCTTTAAAAATTAAAAAAAAAAGATTAATGCATCCGAAAAAATAAGACCTTAAATAATGTGTACGAAGAATTTAATATTACTGCTGTTGTACCTGAGTCAAAAACCCTACATGTGTGTGTGTGTGTGTAAGCCCAGCATTTCTTGTTGTGTAGAAAAAAATCCAAAGGCCAAGTAATGGAGTTTCTAAAATTTGTTGTTATAAAATTTTTACAGAGTTTAAAAAGAGAAAATAAAACAAAAAGAATTGGTGAAAAAAACATAGAAAAAGTGTCACTATCCCCTTAAACTCTACAAAATCTTTATAATAAAGAATTCTAAAAACATTTACAAGAAAACAAATATAAGAAACTTATGTGATTTTTTTAAGTAAATTACACTTTTTTTAATAGATGTTCAAATCATATTACTCTTTCTTTTATTTTAAAAATCTACATGTTTATTCTTTGAAATAAAAAATGCACTAGACTCATTTTTTTATCAGAGAATGATCTACTATTTTTTTAATACAATGTGTTGAAAATAAAGAGCTAGATAAGAATTAGATTCGAATACAATAATTTTTTTTGTAAAAGCAAAAGAACTAAGGGGAAATTACTAGTTTAACTATCATTTCTCACTTTTATTATAAAAGAATTATGTACTTTTTTATTCTAAAATGAAAAGATAAATCATAACTAAGCACATTTTAACTAAAGATTTTGAGATCTTAAATAAATATAAAACCTTTTTGTGGCAGGCATGTAAGAATAATGGAATATCCTTCCCACCATCGAAACTCCCCCGACAAGCATGCATGGTCTCAAGTCGGTGTTTCCATTGCAATTTTGAGAATGATACTAAGGACGACAATTTTTGTGATTGCGAGTATCCATGCCGAAACTGATTCGGAGAGGAATACAAATTGATGGAACTTTTCTCTCATGAAAATGAAGTGAGCTAAATTTTTTCCGTAAAAAATAAACAAAAATTTATGCCTAATTTCTTATATTTTTATTGTAAAATTTTTTAATGAAAACATTTTAAATATATAATTTTTTTAAATAATATCATAATAAATATATAAATTTTACAAACAATTATATATTATATAATTCTTCAATTAAATCATATTCTTATCATGTTATTATTAAAAAGTTATATATTTATCATATTTAATTAAAAAATATAATAATAAAAATATAACAAATTACAATTAAATCTAATGTGAAAATAAAATATCCTTGCTCCAAGGGGATTGTTTAGCAAGAATAAAGGTTGAATGGTCAACAAAGCCATTCACATAATATTGAGCATGGGGATGTTTGATCGATTGAAGCTATTACTCAAGGTTTGAGGGTAGAACGGCAGCGTCCTCTCTCTGTCCCATGAGTGAATATAGAGCATAATAATCGTTTTCATAGGGCGCGGACCACGCATGAACCCGGAAATCAGAAAAAGAGAGTATAGAAAAGGAAAAAAAATTATTATCCATGGAAAAAAAAGTATTTTTTATAATATTTATTATTATTTTACTGTCAATATTTAGCATATTTAATTTTTGTAAGTATGAGTTCGAAAATTATTTTTTACCTATTTTATTTATATTTATATCTTTTTATTTTTATACTTAATAATTTTATACACCAAATGGCCCTTGACAAAATTAAATTGAAACGACACTGCTAATTAAACAAGTGATTCATTAAATAACATAAAAGATTCCACCCACATAATCTCTAAATCACCATCAAGCCTAGCTCTAATTAAAAAAAAAACTAACAACTATAATCAATGGAGGATAAGATTAAAATATAATTTTTTATATTTTTACTATCAGATTTTTTAATTAAAATGTGAGAAATGTATACTTTTTTAATAATAATATATAAGTGTATGATTTAATTAGAGAATCATGTATTTTATTTATAAAAATTATGCATTTATTATATTATTATTTAAATTTTATATAATTGTTATATTTTGATTAAAAATCTGATAATAAAATACAAAGAATTGTATGTAAATTTTTTCCATAACAAATCAGTAAAAATTGGGTGAATAATTCGAAAACCTCCCAATTACAAAATGTAGATCCCAATCCAGATCTTTAAGCAAACTTTGCCAAGATCATATACCATTTCCATATTCAAAGAGACCCCTTCATTTCCTTTCGTTCCTTCACGTTTTCACAATATTTTGAAGTATTGTAATATATGAATTGGATTTTTTTATATATTTTATTCTAATACTATCAATTAAGATACTAATAATATTCACAAGATTCTTTAGTCTCACATCCGCAATCATACATGTCAAAATTAGAATACTTAAAATTCTAACATATGAAATAATGTAAGGGTGAAGCATAGCAAGAGACAAGTTTTTGAAAAAGATCAACTTCCAACATAAACTCTTAACATTATGAGAATTTGAACTTGCACAATATACGATATAAATTATAGTAAGGTTCTTAAAGAAACAATTAAAAAGTTGTTTGATACGCTATATTTTCATTTCAATATCTTATATGTAAACAAAATATCTAAGATATCTACCTTGAAAACCAAAATGCCTTATATTCATAAAATAACACAATTTTAAATTGTAGAGTTAAATTTCTAATCTTATAAACTTTTATAAAACATTATTGTAATCAAGTGGCTTGCGATTGATAACATCAATTACCTATTTAAAGAAGTAAATATTAATAATATATGGTTCTATTTTTCATTTCATCCATTTGGGTTGTGATCAATCTCAAAATATCTCTAGTCTATTATTTTCTTTTTCAATATTTGTGTATCATTTTCTGTCCTTGTTATTTCTTAATCAGTGTTTTTCATTCACATGCAAACCGAACAAATATCTCAAGCCCTATCCAGTACTTGAACAGGGAAGATATGCAAAAACACAAAGTCCCACATATGGAAAAGACAAGAAAGATTCCGGAAGATAAAAAATAAATTATATAAAATTTTCTTAAATTTTGTTAAAATTATATAGTTTTTTATTTTAAAAATATACACAGATATTTTTAAAATAAAAAATTATCTTATACTTTAGTTTAATTTTAAAATTTTTGACTAAAATATTATCTATTTAAATTTTTTAGTAAAAAAATATAATTTATGTTAATAGAAGATATTTTAATAAAAATATTACAATTAGATTAAAACATAAAGTAATTTTTTATTTCAAAAGAATTGTATATAACTTCAACAAAAAAAAAAGTTACATAATTTACTTTTAAAAAAATCAATTTGAAGTAATCATTCAAATGGATTGAAACTTGATATTATTGATTGAAGAGGAATGATCCATTTGTGTTTATAGAAACTTCAAATGCCTTTTCCAGGTCTTGAGACAAACGAAGTGCATAGTGTTTTAACACAATCATTCATTCTTTAAAAAATGAAAAAGAAAAAAAAAATTATATACAGCCTTTGGCCATAAATTTAGTGACAAAAAGTTGTCGGTATATTGTCTACTAAATGATCATTAAACGGCAAAGATATTTTGCTTCATAGCTGTTTACTTTGTTGGCTTCATATGTATTATTAAATTTCCTTGTCTCCAAACCTACTATTCCGGACCTGCTATATCTCAAATGCTGTTCACTTTTTTGGATACATCTTCAACTTAGAATAAATATTCACACATCTTTGATCTTCCTTGGCCCATAATACTGTCAATATTTAGATTTTGAAGCCTTTTTTTAATTTTTGAAGATTAAAAAGATAAAAGTTAGTTGAAATTTTTTTTAACTTTCCAAAGTATCTATCATATATATGAATAAATTAATTTTTAAAGGAATAATAATGTACTACTAGATTTCTTTTTTTTTTTAAATCACATATTATAATTGTATTGAGTAATCTAATAACACAAGCTTTGGAAGATGCATTTAGGTTTATTCTTATTGTAATTAGAATAATATGAACTTCACAAGATATGAATATATAATTAACATATATCTCATTCAACTGATCAAACAGATAAAGGTTATATATATCAAAATGGTTAGTTTAGTATATAGGAGGCAAAAGTATTCCTAATTATAAATCCAAGTTTGATTTTTCAAGAGAGTACTAATTGCTTGAGATTTTTCATGCAAGAAAGTTTTTAGTTCAAGCCAAACTCGAAAACTACTATACAAATTTAACCAGCAAAATTATGCAGATAACTATGCAATAGAATAATATTAGTACATAGTAATCATATACATATATTAGTGATTAATATAATATAGTATATTTATTATCTAGGACAAAGTTGGTCTTTAACTAACTTTTTGTTATTCCTTTTGCATACATAATTTCCTTATTCCTTTCTTCCCTTTCTGGTTTGCTTCATTTGATTGCGTTACAATGATATCAACCAATATATAGTTTAGGGTAAATTATACTTTAGCACTTGGCTCATTTAAACTTAAAAGTATTTCATGGTTTAAAAGTTTGTATTCTGATAGCTTTTAGTTTAAATCATTAGCACTTAATATTATGTAGTTTTACTTCATTACCTTCCCAACATATTTTATCAAAATTTACCATAAATTTATAATTTTCTTAAAAATTCCTAATTTTTTATGTGTTGAAGATTAAAATTTCTCTATTAACCAATTTGAATCTCAAATTCAATACACACAACACCATATTCTTAAGATTGTTCTCATAAATAAAATCCTAATTCTATCTCCAAATTGTGGTAAATTCTTAATTTTATAATAAAATATCTACTCCAAAAAAATTTCTAAATGAAATCTTTAATTGTATCCCAAACTTTTCATAGATTTCTAATTTTCTACACATTGAATATTAAAATTTCTTATTTAGTCCATCAAAATTTAAAATTCGTTCCACACAACATAATATTTGCCCTAATTTTGCCTCTAAATAATGTTCCTATTTTTATTCAAATTTTTTATTTTTTTTATAAAATCTTTAATTTTGTATGTAATAGTGACTAAAATCCCTCCATTGACAAATCAAGTGCCTAATTTTATAGGAAAATTGAGAAATTAGGAAAAAATGGGGTCATGAGTGTCGCCACGGGTGTATAAACTAAGCTTTCTTAAAGATATCTTAATTTAGCAAGTTCAAAGGGATACGAACATACTTTAACAACTATAAGAATTAGGAAAAAAAATACAATTGTTACACCACACTCGCTAAATGATTTCAACTCAATTGGGTGGTTGAGGCGTGGGTAGCTTGCTAAAACACTCTCACCTCAAAGAATCTTGGAATGCACAAAATCTCCCTCCTCTTGAAGAGACCCACGTCCACGGAAGAAAATGAAGAAGAAAAGGAGGAAGGTGGGGTGAGCTGTGACAATGAGGAGGAATTTTCGCCGGAAAAGAAGAAAAGACGACGATGAGAAGGGAAGGACGTCGATCACAGGAGGGAAATAGGTCGAAGATGAAGTTGCACAAAGAAGAGTGTGAGGGGCCGGAGAGAAAAGTGACAGAGGAAGAAGAGAGAGAGAGAGAGGAAAATGCAACGAGGGCCCGGTAGCACATGATGGCCCATTGGTTTCTCATCCCTCCTGTCGTTTAAGCACCAAGGGGGCCTGTTGGGTACAAGGGGGATTTCATGGCCCTAACACACTTCCCTTTAAGATTTTAAATCTAGAGGACATTTTATTGTCAAAATATTAAGATTAAATTGTATATAATTTTGTCAAATTTTTTTAGTCATGTGTAAATAATTTTTTATTTTTTAAAACTTGATAATAAATCTTTTAAATTTTAAAATTTGTACAAATAATACTCCTCCAATTAATTAATTTGTTATTTCACTAATGAAGTATGATATGTTAGTAACAATAAACTCTTTTAAATTTTATTTTGTGTGTTGATATTTCTCTTAAATTTTGAGTTATTGTACATAATTCCTTAAACTTTATGCTTTGCATAGATAACCTCCTTTGGCATATAACAATTTCATTAATGAAATAAAAACTAAATTAATGACAAGAAAATTATTTGTACAAATTTAAAATTTATAAGAGTTTATTTTCAAGTTTTGAAAATCAAGAAGTTATGTGCATATAATCTAAAGTTTAGAAAAATTTTATGCAATTTAGCCAAATATTAAATATTATATTAAATTAATGACAATAAGCCACATGATTTTAATTGTGATAATAAATTAGATCCAAAGTTCCAACCAGTTTTGTCACATTTTTAAGTTAATGTATCACTTTTATGATTGTGCCATAATTTAGGATAGTAAAAATATAATTTTTCCTTAAAAATATTGTTACAATCAATATTATTTAAATAAAAAAATTAATTTCACATATTCATTATAATAAAATTTTATTCAAACAGAATTAAATAAAAATTACAATAAATATATAAAAATAGTTTTTGTCAATAGTTATCCCGTCAGCAGTAATCACTTTCCATACATAAATATTTATAATTCTGTTTATATATATTTTTTTTAAATTATATCTATATGTATATAGATATAACATTTCTTCCTTTCTCTTTTTTTGTCATTTATTTCTCTCAATTTACATACACTGTCCTGTAAATCGAAAGGTCAAAAATCTAATTGTTAAAAAAGATCATTCTTTCTTACCAGATTAACCAACCCTACAACAATCAAGCAATGTCCAAATGTGCTTCGCCAGCAAAAGAGGGGAAAACGGGTGCTTGGTGAGCTGTTGAAGAGACGTGACAAAGCGACTTGAACTTGAAAAGGAGACGTTTTAAGCAGCGGGTAGCGTGGCAAAATGTGCTCATTTATAATAAGTAAATATGAGTTTCTTAACATATTTGGATGATTTGGAACTTGAGTTTCAAAGAGTTTCAATTCTTCATTGATTTAGTTCGAAAATTATATACTTGTGTTGAAAATTTATAAAAAATAATATTATATGTTATTAATAGATCTCTTAACCCAATTAGATGATTGAGGGATAATATAAGGAAAAAAATATTAAAAAAGCTCAGAATTTTAAATTAAAGATATTTATACTAAAAATTTTTAAGATTAAAATTTTAAATTATATAAAAAATTATAATTTGGATCAAAAATTATAATTTTTTATTTTAAAAATTTTTAAAATAATTTTAAAATTTAAAATTTTTTAATATAAATATTTTTAATTAAAATCTTGAATTATAATTTTTATAGTATAAAGGAGGTACTAGATTTTCATTTTATTTTTCCATATTTTTAAAATTTAAAAAATTCTAAGAAGGAAATATGATTTCGAATTGTGCCCAGTTTAAAGAACGTCAAACATTTTTTTGGTCCATTTTCTATTTTCAATGGACAAACCAAACAGTTTTTTAAGCCAAATCCGTTTATGGTGAAAAAAAATGAACCAAATTCGTGTCAAAGAAAAATATTACACAGAGATGCTATAGATGCTCTGAAAGTCGAATTCATGGAATCTGATTTGCCAATTAATATTTGTTTTTAAAAGGCTTGAAGTCAGAACCAATGGCTCCGACTTCAAGAATTTTAAAAAAATAAAAATAAAATTATAACTGAAGTTGGACCCAATGGGTTCGACTTCAGTTATATAAAAGTTAATGAAAATAATTTTATAAACTTACAATTTTATTGAGTTTTTATATTTAAATTTAAATTATAATCCTTTTATTTATTAAGTGGCGTGGAGTGATAGCTAAGGTATTACTTCTGTGATGATACTTTTAAATTTCAAAACCCAAATCCCACATCGGAAAGAACTCAGATGGAAAGGGAATTACTCATATATAAAAGCGAGAAACAAGTCCCACGTCGAATAGAATTGAGTTGGGAGTGAAATTGTTTATGTATATAAAGAGGGCTTCTACATTTATACCTTATACCTTGTATTGTTTAGTCTCAATAGTATAAAGTTTTTCTCCTTGCTCATGGATGTAGGTCACATTGGCCGAACCACGTTAATTTTTTGTGTCATTCTTTCTTTTCTCTCTACTTTCTTAATATCGCCAATTTATAACAATTGGTATAAGAGCTTTTGGCTTAAGTTTTTTTGCTGAAAGAAGATGGCATCTCACAAATTCAATATTGAGAAATTTAATAGGTCGAATGATTTCACATTGTGGAAGGTGAAGATGCGGGCAATTCTAGTTCAGCAAGGGTACACGACGGCGATAGATGGAGAGGGAAGGTTACTCGAGAGTTTGAAGGCGGAGGAAAGGGCGGAGATTTTGGCGAAGACTCATAGCATCATTCTATTGAATTTGATGGATGAGGTCTTGAGGGAAATTGTAGACGAGACTTCTGCAACTTCATTATGGAAGACATTAGAAGAACAAATCCCTGACGAATCGGTTATATCAGAAGCAGCGATTATATACCCTCAGGATGTTATAAAGTACACCGGTAAGAGATTATATTGACAATTTTAATCGAATTATTTGAGATCTTTAAGGGGTCGAGGTTAAAATTGAGGAAGAGGATCAAACAATAATTCTTTTATGCTCGTTGACTAATTCATATGAAAACTTTGTTGACATAATACTTTATGGGAGAGACACTATCTCGGTTGGTGATGTAAAGGATACTTTACAATCAAAGGAACTGAAAAGGAAGGTGTCTGGGTCCGACGAGGAAGCATTAGATATGGGTTTGGTAGTGAATAGAGGCAAGAGCAAGGAGAAGGATGAAGGTAATCGAAGTAAGTTCCGTTCGAAGTCAAGATCTAAGGGGCAATTACGATGCTTTAAGTGTAAGGAAAAGGGGCATTTTAAAAAGAATTGTCCACAATAAAAAAGGGAAACAATAAGAAGGAATCAAATGGTAAGGCAAGTGCCTCAATGGTTCAAGAGGGTGATGATGGAGATGTTCTGACGGTTAGTACCTTAAATTCTGCAAATACCTGGGTCATGGATATTGGAGCTTCTTATTACATGACTTTCACAAAAAAGCTATTTACTTCTTTTAAGGAGTGAAAAGACAATGTAAAATTGGGAGATGATCAGGAGCTTAGTGTTGAAGATAGTGGGTCAGTATAGGTAAAAATGTTTGATGGTATGGTTAAAACATTTGATGCATGATATATTCCTGGGCTACGAAAAAATTTGATTTTTTTGGGTGCCTTGGACAAGCAAAGATACATTTTTTCTGGTGAGGGTGGACAAGTAAAAGTTTCTAGAGGTACTATGGTAGTGATGAAGGGTAGACTTCAGCATGAGGTCTATATACTCATTGAAAACTCGGTAATGGGTACCGTGACAGTTTCTAATGATCAAACAGAGTTATAGCATCGACGACTAGGGCACATGAGTGAGAAAGGACTAGCAGTGTTGCGAAAGTAGGGGTTGTTAGAGGGCGTGAAAATTAGAAAGTTGAAGTTTTGTGAAACTTGTGTTAAGGGAAAGCAACGCAGAATCAAGTTCAGTTCAGGGAAGCACACCTCTATTGATATCCTTGAATATATACATTTAGATTTGTGGGGTCCTTCTCCAATTAAGTCTCATGGAAGGTGTAGATACTTTGTGACATTTATTGATGACTACTCCAGAAAAATGTAGGCGTATTTTCTGAAGAAGAAGGATGAGGTATTTGGGAAGTTCAAGGAGTGAAAGACTATGATTGAGAAGCGTACTGGGAAGCAAGTTAAAACACTCAGAACTGATAATGGGTTGGAGTTCTGCAATACTCCATTTGATGAGTTCTGTAAGAAAGAAGGTATAGTAAGATACCACACTGTACGACACACATCACAACAAAATAGTGTAATAGAACGGATAAACCAAACACTTTTGCAGTGCGCAAGATGTATGTGGTTGAGTGTTAATCTTCCTAAGCAATTTTGGGTTAAAGTAGTTAACACTACAACCTATCTAGTGAATAGATCTCTATCAACTGTAATTGATATGAAAACTCCACAAAAGGTGTGGTATGGTACACTTTTGGATTATTCCTGTTTGAAAATATTTAGGTGCTTGGCATATGCTCATGTGAATGATGGTAAATTAGAGGCGAGGACAATGAAGTGCATATTTCTAGGGTATGCAACTAGTGTGAAGAGGTATAGACTGTGGTGTACAGAACAAGATAGGATCCTGAGATTCATTATTAGCAGAGATGTGACGTTTGATGAATCTATTATATTCAACCAGAAGGAGGACCTTGATGATCTTGCAGGAAAAGATTTGGGTATTAATCAGAAGGTAGTGTTTGAGGTAGAGACCTCAAGGACAAATAAGAGCTTTGTAGACCAACCTAAAAATTTGCAGGAAGAGCAGCAGAGTATAATAACAAGAAGAGAAAGAAGAGAAAATAGAAGACATGTCAAGTATGCAGAATGTGTGAATTTTGTTGAGACTAACCCTATTGCATATGCACTGGCGGTGGCAGAAAGTATTGATGTTAAGGAGCCACAATCCTACAAGGAGGGGGTCCAAAGTAAGGAGACAACTGACTGGTTAGTAGCTATGAATGAGGAATTGCAATCTCTGTCAAAAAATGAGACTTGGGAGCTAGTACCTCTACCAAAGGGTGTAAAGCCTATAAGATGCAAGTGGGTGTACAAGAAAAAGAAAGGGATTCTTGAAGTTGAGCCGTCAAGGTTCAAGGCGAGACTTGTAGCGAAGGGGTTTTCACAAAAGGAGGGCATATACTACCATGAAGTATTCTCTCCAGTTGTGAAGCACAAGATCATTTGGGTTCTTTTAGCCATGGTAAGTGCACTTGATTTGGAGTTGGAGCAACTTGATGTGAATACGACATTCTTACATGGGAATATGGAAGAGGACATCTACATGACTCAGCTTGAGGGGTTTGAAGATCTTGAAAAAAGGGAGTATGTTTGCCTGCTGAAGAAGTCCTTGTATGGCTTAAAGCAGTCATTTAGGCAGTGGTACAAGAGGTTTGATACTTTCATGGTTTCTAAAGAATTTACTCGTAACCCGTTTGATAGTGGTGTGTATTCTAAGAAGTTGTTAGATGATTCTTAGATCTACTTGTTGCTGTACGTGGATGATATGTTGATAGCGGCAAAGAATAAGGCTAAAATAAACAAGTTAAAAAGGTTACTGAAAATTTGGGTGCAGTTAAGAAAATCTTAGGCATGAAAATTTAGAGAAATTAAAAAACACACCAATTGTATGTGACATAACAAAAGTACATTGAGAAGGTGTTACAATCTTTTCATATGGATCAAGTCAAGCCTGTGAGTACCCTATTGACAGCACATTTTAGATTGGATGCTAGTACACTATCGAGTACAGATGAGAAGAAAGATTACATGAGTGAAATCCCTTATGCTAGTGCAGTTAGAAGTTTGATGTATGCGATGGTATGCACAAGACCAGACTTAACCTATGTAGTTAGTGTTGTGAGCAGGTTCATTAAAAATCCAGGGAAGACTCATTGGGAAGCAGTAAAGTAGATCATACAGTATTTGAGAGGTACAGTTGATGTTTGTCTAATTTATGATACTAATGGATTTGCTGGTGGATTGGTAGGTTATACATATTCAAATTATGGTGGACATCTTATGAGGTAGAAATCGTTGACATGCTATATCTTCACCCTATATGGATGTGCTATTAGTTGGACAGTAACTTTGCAGTCTACAGTTGCTTTGTCGATCACTAAGGCGGAGTAAATGTCTTTGACCGAGGGAGTGAGGAAGCAATGTGGTTACATGGCTTGATTGGAAACTTGGGATTGAAGGTTCAGATGCTTAAGGTGTATTGTGACAATCAAAGTGCGTTGAGCTGGGCAAAGAACCCAGTCTACTATGAAAGGTCCACGCACATAGATGTCAGATTGAATTTCATTAGGGATGCCTTGGAAAATAAGGTGGTAACTATAGAAAAGATACCAATAGTAGAGAATCCAACAGACATGTTGACAAAGCCATTGCCTGTTGACAAGTTCAGGCATAGCTTGGACCTGGTGCGAGTATGAGTAGTATGAGGCCCTACGGGGCGTAATGACAGGGAGATGATCGAATCAGATGTCTGGAGATTTTAAGTCAAGGTGGAGAATTATGATGATACCTTTAAATCTCAAAATCCAAATTCCACATCGGATATAACTTAGATGGGAAGGGAATTACTCATATATAAAAGAGGAGAAAAGTCTCACATCGAGTAGAATTGAGTTGGGAGTTGGATTGCTTATATATATAAAGAGGGCTTCTACATCTATACCTTGTACCTTGTATCGTTCAGTTTCAATAGTATAAAGTTTTTTTCACTGTCTGTGGACGTAGGTCATATTGGTCGAACCACATTAATTTTCTGTGTAATTCTTTCTTTTTTACTCTACTTTTTTAATATCGCCAATTCACAACAATTTCCTTTTTAGTTTTTCTCACTATTATTATTTGCCTTTTTCCCAAATGCAGCTTTTGTTAAGTCTAAATTCTCTTCCGTCTGTCTAGTTTTAAACATTGAGCCTCTTCTTACTTTTTTTTTAAAGTAAAAATAAAATAATAAAAAAGACAAATTATATTAACTATACCAACTACGAAGAGAAAGAGGATAAGAGAAAAGCTTGATACCTTTTTCACTTTCTTCTCCCGCCTATAATATTATTTTGCTTTCAAATTCTAGATAACAGCAACAAATTTTACTTTGCCTTCATTTTATTTTCAATCTTTGCCTTGACTTTAATTTAAACTAATATTTAATTTGACATCAACAAAAATAGATACATAAAAATGTTATTATTTTATTTCATCTGAAGTAGACACAAAAAAAAGAAAACCAAAACATCACATTTTTTTAATGTTTGTGATCATATTATATTTTAATTATATTAATAACTTTAAATTGTATTTCATGTACCAAAAATATACAATATGATAAAAGGCGCCTTCATGGATCAATTAGTAATTTACTTTCATAAAAATAAGGAAATATTATTAAATTTTTAAAGCATTAGAGACAATAACAGTAAAAAGTTTGCAAGCTCTTCGAGCCAAAAAAGCAATCATTAATAAACAAGTATCTCTCAATATATTTTAATTTGGTTTAAATATATTTTTGGTTCTCTCAATATATTTTGATTTGGTGTAAATGCATTTTTGGTAGTTTTAATTTTGTATACGTTTTTAATTTAATTTTCCTGGTCCAAAAACCAAAAAGAATTTTTTCTACTCTGTAAAATAACAAAATTTTGCCCCTTTTTATCGTATAATGTATATATGAAATTTGACAGTTAACTAACTTTGATAATATTTATTTAACTAGCACCACTAGCCTGTTCCTTTAGGATCAAATATGAGGAAAAAATCACATATTAAAAGAAAATAAAATAAATAACAACTATATAAATAAATTGATTCATAAATTTAATACTTTAAAATTTTAAATGATATCAGACTTATGAGTATAATGTTTCGCAATGTTCAATAATTCTTGCCTTCATTCAACGAAGGGTCACCATGTTTGTTGGCTCCCGAACCTTGAGATAATTCACACATTTTTTAATCTTGAAAAGGAAGATTAAAGTGTGCATAAAGCCTTTTACTTTATACTGTTTAAACCTTTTGTCAAGTGCTGGATAAGTTTGAACCAATGTAATTTGGTTATGAAATTATTATATTTAAAAAATAATTAAATTTTATTTAAAAAAATTTCTTGAAGTCAAACTTAAAGGATCTGATTTCAGTTATAATTTTATTTTATTTTTTTTAAAATTCTCAAAATTAGAGTCATTGGTTTCGATTTTAAACCTTTTTAAAAAAAATTAATTGACAAATGGAATCCCATAAATTTGACTTCTAGAGTATTTATAACATTTTCGTGTATTATTTTTTTTTTGACATCGATTTGGCTCTTTTTTTTTTTTACCTGAATGGATTTGGTTCAAAAAACTCAAACCAAACCCTTGCTAAATTTTTATGATTCGGGATTAGGGTAAAAAACATAAAACGAGACTTTTGTGAAAAAGAAAAAAAAATAAAAGAGGAAGAAAAAGTGTGAAGAGAGAGAGAGAGAGCTGGCCCTAGTCTTCATGTAGCTAGCAAGCTACACCACTGTTATATAAGTACCTCAAGGTGCCATGGCACTGCACAACGCAGCAAGACTTTAACAAACAGGGAACTGTATGCATTCTGCCACCAGCAAACCCTAGCGTCGCAGAAACTCCCACCCTAATCACCCAGCACTAGATCCCTCCCTCCTGGTAACGGTAACAAACATTGTCTCCCTCTGCTATGCCGTCCCTAGCTTCGGTTTAGGTGCAGGCTTCTTCTTCTTCTTCGGTGTGGCGAAAGTTTGCAGTAGTACATGATCCACAGCAATGGCTTCGGCTTGCGTCAACAACATCGGAGTGTCGCCGGAGAACTTCCTTGACTGCCCGCCGGTGAAGTTCCCGTCGTACGGGTGGTTGAGCCCTCGAGTTTCATTCAGCCGCGAGTCACGCGAAGGTGACTCGTCGAAGCTTCCTGGAGTGATATCAGAGCATTCCGTGGAGAAGCCTTCGGATCCACTAGATAAACCAGATCCAGAACCTTCCGCCGGAGATTTCGAGTTTCGGCTCGAAGATCCAGTTGCTATGCTCCCGGCTGATGAGCTGTTCTCCGATGGGAAGCTTGTGCCGCTTCAACTCTCTGCGGTTAAACATTCTTCCACGAACGAGCTGACTTTGCCGGAGGTGAGGTCGCCGGAGGCGGCCAAGGCTGGTCGCATGACTGATATTTCCAGTACGGACCCTTACTTGTTCTCGCCGAAGGCTCCGAGGTGTTCGAGTCGCTGGAGGGAACTTCTGGGGCTGAAGAAGTTGTATCAGAATTCTAACGCCGTCAAGGGTGAGACGCAGAAAGTGACGTCTTCGTCTTCTTCATACACTAACAAATCCTTGAAGCATTTTCTTCACAGAAGCTCGAGGTCGTCTTCTTCCTCCTCCTCAGACAATGCTTCTCTGAGTCTCCCATTATTGAAGGACTCAGACAGCGAATCCGTTTCGATAGCTTCTCGACTTTCTCTTTCGTCTTCATCCTCCGGCCACGAACACGAAGATTTCCCCAGTCTATCCGTCGATTCAGACAAGCCCAACTCGAACCCGATTTCCCTCCATCGGAACCCGAATCCAGCTCAATCAAAAATGAGATCTGTGAAGCCAAGGGCAGGCTCGTTTGATAATAACCAAAGACCGTTGGTGGATCATCCCCCAGGTAATCGGGTCGGAAGGAGCCCCATGCGCCGAACTCCAGGGGAATCCAGTGGGGTTGGCAGCAGGGGGGTGTCCGTGGACAGCCCCAGAATGAACTCCTCTGGGAAGATAGTGTTTCAGAGCTTGGAACGAAGCTCGAGTAGCCCCAGTAGCTTCAATGGCGGACCCAGGTTCAAGCACAGAGGAATGGAACGATCGTACTCTGCCAATGTAAGGGTAACTCCGGTTCTGAATGTTCCGGTTTGTTCACTGAGAGGATCCTCAAAATCTGGTTCTGTATTTGGGTTTGGCCAACTTTTCTCTTCCCCACAAAAGAAAGAAGGCGCAGGTAGTGGTGGAAACAAAGGCCACCAACATGGCAACGGTAGGCTTCGATGTGATCGAAATTAACTAGGTAGTTGAAAAAAACACCGTAACGTCGTCAAGAAGAGAGGGTAACACTTCTCTTCTTCCCTACAAATTTCTGTTCATGTTCTTAATCTTGAATGAAAGAAAATATTGCAGTTCATTGTTAATTGGGATTAACTTGCTCTTTTTTTAGACTTTAGATATCATGTAAATATAAGGGTGGGATTTGGATGTCCTTGTTGACGACGACGACGGCGACGATCCAGTTCTTGTTTCTAACTTAGTTCAGCTTGAAGTGCCCATATAGCGGCTTTTTGTTATCTTCTGACCAGAAAGATATGGAATCTCTGCGATTTTTCCTTCTCTATGGCCTTTCCCTATATCTAAAATCATTTTTGCCTTTTTAAAGATCTGCATCATGTTGAGCTTATCTGCCCTGTCTGCTCCATTTTTCTATGATTTATTTGTTTATGCTGTGTGAAGTCTGGGAAATGATGCTAAGATTCAAACAGATATCAGAGGCGCAAGCTCTGCTGAATTGTTTTTGCACGTCAGTCTGATCCCAAACTTCCTGTCTATTATTTTATTAATCTGCTTTATTTTCTGGATTTGAACCTAAAAAGAAAATTTGTTTATTATTGTTAAATGACGTATCAATCTTTGGACGTTTTGAATCTATGTACATCTTTGGATGTTAACGGTGGGCATTGCTCCTGCTGAATGGTTTGGTAATGGTGGTCCACATCTGACCAACAGTGACCCTCTACAGAGGATTCAATTGGGTGGGACAAGCTTCTTAATCAAAATGTGTACTTTGATAGAGGACATGCCCTTAAGTATTAAGTCCCATATGGGATTACCATCGTCCGATCAGTTTTTTACATGATGTGACTGCTATTTTCCCCTTTCTATGCATCCAAGACTTCGATGGATGGGTGGATGAACATCTACGAATTTGGTTATCCCTCTCTTCAGGCTTTGTTGGATAAATTTGCTTTTGCTATTGAAGTGAAAAGATTTCAGACAGGATTATCCTACAATGGGTCCATCACTAATTAGTTATGGTAGGTCCATTTCCTTTGTTGCTAGCAAGCAAAATTGATATTTGACAATGCATAATTGAAGGTGATGCTCAAAGTTCAGTGCCCCTGGACCCTTTCAATTTTTTTGGGTGATGGAAATGGTTGTAGTTCCGTGGTACTTTGGGCATACTGGAGTCATAGGTGATAGGTACAAGATGGTGATATTACATCATAGTTTGATTCATCGAAGCTCATTTGACTATGTGAACACTAGAAGAGATTTTTTATCGTAGATATGTGTTAGTGATAAGATTAAAGTATAAAAGTGTAATATATATTTTGAGTAGTTCTATCCTTAATAGTTCAAAATTTTGAACTTTTCTCTTCAATCTACAGTACTAGCGGCAAACAAGCAAGAAAAAGGCACGGTTATTACTAAAAAGGTCTAATTGCTCTAGAAAGATGCTAAAACCACGTGGCTAAGGTGTTCCCATATTCAGAAGCCTTGCTAGCTATCATTAAAGCCAACCCCATGTGAAAGAGGAGGAATAATGATGATAGATAAAATAATACATAATAGAGATCTAATGGGCGACAAGTTATATTATATTATACTTTTATACTTATTATTGGTAATTTTGAATATGAAAAAATATATATAATTAAAAGGATTCTATAATAGTTGTTTGGCAAACACGTGAGTTAGTTTTGGGCAAGCATCAGTTGTCGTTGTCCAGAGGCTTAAAAAGTAGAGAGAGTAGCGGGTAATGTCCTACGGAGTGAAGTCCCATCTCATCTATTTGCGCATGCCTTGGGGTCGTTTTGGGTCTAAAACCCTATGACTGATTTGACGTTGGGGCGGTCATCCGTGGCATGTAGCTTCTCACTTCTCAGTTCCCACTGAGAATCCATCTCTTCTTTTTATTTTTGTTTTTTTTTTCCGTAGAGTAATCGTTAACGATTAAGAGGAAGAAAAGAAGATGAGAATGGAGATGAATGTTATCTTTTTTATTATTATTATTTAATTTATTTAAAATGTTAAAAAAAGTTATTATCAAAGATTGTTTCACATGACACTAATATTTTATATTAAAGAATTTTAAAATTTAAAATTATTTTAAAAAATAAAATAAAAAAATTGTAATTTATTATGTAGTTAAAAATTATTATTTTAAAGTCTTTTAAAATTTACAATGTTTAATATAAAATTATAAATATATTCAATTTGAAATTATCAATTGTAATTGTTAATTTTTTAAAATATTTTTTTATTCAAGGAATTTTTGGATTATTTATTTATTATTTATTTTTATATTGTTTTCATTCTATCAAATATTAAAATAAAAAGAGATTTAAGCTTTTTTATATTATATCAAATTTGGATGATTTTATTTTATTTTCATTTTTATTTTTTTCATTTCTTGAAAAAATCCTTCGACTTTACTAAACATGACTTTAATCTTAGTCTTTTAAGCCCTGTTATTTTCCTCAAGAAAAAGAGGTGGAAACCTTTTAAGAATAATTGTTTGGAAAATTTTATTTTCCAAAAAAAAATTGTAGGTGAATTCATTTTATGAAGAAAATTAAAATAAATAGTTTAAATTAATATTTTGATTTTTAACTTCATTTAAAGTTTTAAATTAGATATTTAGCTTGAAACCCACCAAATAAGACATTTCTCTTTTATTTTATTCCATTAATATTTTTCTTTTTATTCTCATGAATACTTTCATACCTTTGGTTCCCACAAATATATTTAATTGTTTAGTTCGTTAATTTAGGTAACTGATTTTTTATTAATTGTTCTAAGAACTCCAAATTGAGACTTAAAAGTAATCTAAATAAATTTAAAAAAATTTATATGACAACTAATATAGTCACGATAATTGGATGAATATACTCAACAACTTCAGTATTTATGGAATAAAGTTAAAAAATAAGAAATTATTTTAATATAATTTTAATTTAAAAAATATTAATTTAAAATTTTAAATAAAATTATATGATCAAAGTAAATAATATAAAAACACATAAATATATAATACATATTTTAAAATAAAATTTACTTTTAAGTTTTAACTTTTAACATATCTATGTACTCATTTATAAATGCTTTCAATTGTTTACGCTTATAAATTGTGTTTATTTAAAATCTTCTGTAATATATTAACAATATATAAATTAAATAAACTATGAGCAATCGAGTAAAGTTTATTTTAATTTATTTTCAATAAATTTAATTTATTCATTTTTAATCAATAAATTAAAATTTACTAAAAAAATCTCTCAACCCCTCAATCCCAATCCTAAATCCTAAGCCTAGGAAGCTTTGCAAATTGCAACTTGCGGGAAACGGCGTTGTAGCCATCTCCTCGTTGCTATCAATCTCGTGCTCGGACTTTGATGTAAGATATATGTGTTTGTTTGACCAGTCCTTCAGTGGGTCTTCGTCTCTGTCTTTGCTACCTACTCATCCTCTTTGTACCATTATTAGAGTTAGGGCTTCGTGACAACATTTCCCATGAAAATGGATGATGCACCCTTCAACCAAACCCACTTGCTTTTGATAATTGCGCTCTCATTTGGTTGGTGTCCCCCAGTAGACAGTAAAATCTCGTTTTAATGTCTTGAAAATAATGTATATGTCAATTTTGTCGTTTAGAAAATTATGTTTTAATTTAATTTTTTATAAATAAAATATTTTTAATTTAATCATTTATAAATAAATATTTCTTAATTTAATTCATTACAAATAAAATTATTATTAATAATAATTTTACTTATATAAACGTAAATTAAAAAAAATCTCTTTTATGTGAATGATCAAAATAAAAATTTACTAAAAAAAGAACAATTCAGTCTCATTCACTTTAACAGCCTATTTGGTAAGTGGGAAAGCAAAAAGTAAAAAAAAAAAAAGCCTTCAAGATGCCCCCAAATTATTTTCATATAAAATAGGGAGGGGTTCTTGATCTGACGGGTTTTACCCATTTAATCCCATGCTGAACTCCAATCACCGCCCTACTGTAGAAGCCTGGCTGGCTCTGGATGGCGATGTGACTTGTAATAGTTTTGGGTTTGTTTTGAGTTAGTCATTCATCTCTACTTTGTCATTTACTCTGAGGATATGAGCAATCATGTCTATCTACAAACGTAAATCAGCCAGAAAAGGAGGCCAACCCCTAGGTTAATTAATTAAAGCCAACAGATTCACTAAAGCTTAACAGAGGAAATTATTTTTTTAAAAAAATTTAATTAAATTATACATAATTTTTTAATTTTAAAAATTTTATTTGGATCTTGTAAGATTGAATATATATTTTAAAAATATTTTTTAATTTATTTATTGTTGATTAAAATAGTTCCATGCATAATATATTTTTTAAAAAAATAAAATTACTTTAACTATATTTACTATTATGTTAAAAATAAAAGCAGTTTAATATTAAACCTTAAGATTAATTTAAATATTTTTGTAATCATATTAACAATAAAATTACAATATTATATTATACAAAATATAAATTTTATAGATAAAAAGTAATAAACATGAAAAATTTCTTGGCAGATAGTTTCTGCAATATATTTTAAATATCAAGAGAATTAAATGATAAATTTTAAACAAAAAGAGGATTAAGTGTATTTTAATCAAAATTAATATAATTTACTAAATTTTAAAATATTATATGTATATATATTAAATAATTTATTTTTTTTTAAAAAATAATATATGAAATAATATACTCATAAAGTCTTTATAAAAGAGATTCAAACAAATTTCGAAAATATACTGATATAACAACAACAACTTTAACCTGAACCCCATTTAATATTCAGGAGAAAAGGGCGCATCTAAAACCATGATAAGTGTCTGATTTTCTGTGTCTCTCGATTTAAAAACATTAGTTTGAATACTGAGCAGAATTCAGAAAGACTCTGCAAAAGGCTGGGAGTGAGAAGAGGGGGGGGGGGGGGGGGTTGGGTCATCAAAGAAAGAAAAGAACGTGCTCATGAACAGTCGGGCCTCTGCATAGATTCCCTATCCTCCAATCCCTTCAACCCTATCATATGCATCACTGCCTTCTCCCTCTGTCTCTCTCTGTGTGCTGTGGGTCAGTGCAGGAGGAGCCAGCAAGTGTGGGTAATGGTGAGTTAGCTAATAAGAGGGCTGAAATCAGAGGGAGAAAGATAGGGTGGCTTAACTGGGAAAATATTCCTCTGCCCTCATCTTCTATAAGTTACAATGCTTCTAAGATTCAAAAAGCAGGTTGTATGATGTGTTAATGGATATTTTATCAACAGCTTAATAATGCAACATAAGGAAGGGTATAGTAGTAGTAGCAGCAGCACTAGAACTACAGGGCGGGGGCATGTGAACTGCTTGAGGTCACATCACAGTATCCATATGAGCTGGAGGACGCCTGCGATGAATTTTGTTGTTCCTTACGGTGCAGTAATTTAACTAAAATCTGTGAAAATGTCTAGTTTTTTTATTACCGTTTTACTGTGACAAGCGACGTGTAGAGCAAAGAAAAGGACAGAGTGTAAAAGTTTTGTATCTTTGATGATCGTGAAACAATAACCTAGTCAAAACAAGACTTGGCTGCATTCATGTGGGAGATGAAAATTTTCTTAAAAGGGATATGTAAATATATCAAACTTGTTTTTATAAAAATAATATTTACATATTTATTTATAATTTATTTATTTATTTTATATTTTATAAATAAAATGTATCCAAAGATCTCCGAAAGAATAACCAGGGATGTTGCTATTTTCTGTCTTGTGGACCATTTTCGATATCTTCGAACTCTCCAATTTGACTTTGCTCAAAATGGGATGTCTTGGGTGAGGAATCTTGTTTATTAGAAACAAAAAATTATTTTATTAGTATTAAAAAAATAATTAATATTAATTTAATTTATTAATTATGTTTAAATTTAATAATTTTTTTTATTTTACTCATCTTTATTTTATATAAAAAAATATTATACATTGTTAAATATATTAGATGTAATAATAAATAAAAAATAAAAAAATTTATTATTTAGTGAAATAAAAAAATATACTATATTTTTTATATTTTGAGATCAAAAAAATCTCTTTAAATTTTTTTATAAATAAGACCGGAGAGAGTATAAAACAAGGAATGTCTTGGTTTATGCCCCGCTAGAAAGGATAAATTACACTTCAAAATCATAAATTAAAAATATTTATTATAAGATATGAAGTTTTGAAATTATTTTGAACGATGAAAAGACTTAATTTTATGACTTTCGCATTCATATAATTTATTCTAAATACCTACTAGTGATACAATGGATATTCCAATAAATAAAAAGATACTCTGTTAAAACTGATAAGTCCTTTGATCTTTTAAAGTTATTTTAAAATTTAAATTTTTTTATAATAAATATCTCCGACCTATAATCATGAAATATAATTTTTCCCTAAGAAAAATCTCCAATTCAGAGGCTAATTCCCTAACAAGAATTTGATAATGCTTCTGTCTGTCGACAGTAAGTTCCAGTTTTGTGCATTGCCCTCACATGATTTCTATATATCACTATCAGGCTGGTAGGACCCCATGGTTTAACGGGTACTGGATTTCAGGTTTCACAGAGCGGGGTTGTACGGTTGTTTCAGATAAAATGAAAATTAAATGTACTAACTTGCTTCCAACAAACAAAGCTTGCTACTTTAGAAGGGGCGCCAGCTAGTTGCTGACTTGCTATGTGAACAGAAAAACCCAATAGGACACAAATTGAAGTAGTGCTAGCTTGCTGTGATCTCAGCTTTTCCAGATATTTTGCTCTTCTTCTACTCTAACCGTAAGCACTATTAACATGATGGTAAGATAGGGCAAGAGCCTTAACTGAACTTTTTTGTCACAAGGAAACAAATTAGAAAAACCATTGGTTTTACTTGCATTATGTTGGCTATCATATAGAGTTCCGTTTTTAAGAATATTATTGTCATTGATACTATCACATTTCACTTTACAGTCTACAATCTACATTTCAACTCATTGAGGGGTAAACAAATGCAACTTAAACACTACGTGTAGATGGATGCAAATTAAAGTCCTTAAGTGATACCAAGCATCTCTGCAACAAGAATGTAATTTTCTTTCCCTCAGTTATTCCTTGTCCAGCGGAAACATATGTGATCATTCTAGGGTGTTAAGGGTGCACAGCACAGCAGAGATGGGGACAAAGCAATTTGATCACAGGTAAACTTGGTTGACAGTCGATGTCAACCAGAACCTCCATTGGTTGCCTTGTCTGTAGAATTACATACAAAAAAATATTAGTATTAAGATTATGGATAAAAAAGGTAACAAGTACACAAATTAGCAATCGAATCTATGTTAGAGAAAGATTTCGATGACAGTACAGAATTTTATATTACAAAGAATTGGCACATGCCATTAAATATTGCTACCCAATTAATCATATAACATTATGGAAAAGAAAAAGCCATGCAAGTATGTGTAACAGTAACTCCAAACAATATCACCAACTTATTTGTTTATTACAAAAATATCTTGTACATGTTTGACATTCCTGTTATCTACAGAGGTATAGTTCGTTAAAATCAAGCTTCAAAGTCTATAATACTATACACACCGTTTTCTAGCCTAGCCTTCACCTTTGTTGAGTTAAAAGTAGTCCAAATCATATCGTCACGTTCTTGGACATATCTATTTGTCTGTTAGTAAAAATTCAATCCCTTGAAGGTGCCTTTCTTTCAGGAAAAATAGCTCAGTTCTTTACGGCCTAGTTATAATCATACTATAGCCACTATAACAATTAGGACTGTCAAAATCTCCAGTGGTCCTAGCTACAGACTTTCCATATCAAGCCAAAACAGCCAATATGCTTCTGGGCTATCCGAAAAGATAACTAGATCTGCACTGTGCCAGCAGAGTGATCGATCCTAGTGGGTTACTCATTTGCATGTGGCTTACTAACTCCAAGAATTTTCTTTAACTAAAATAACTCAAACGCATATGGTAATGAGAAATGTGGTCAGGGAACTTTCTCAAACTTAATGGAATGTAGGTCACAGCTTAGCTGAGAGGATTTCTGAGGAATTAGTAATTCCAAATACTGCAGAAAATACAAGTTTTCCACGGGCCATATTTTAAAGTTTTGCCATGCTGGAATATGAATCAGTGACCAGTAATGTAATCTGAAAGTGTCTAGGAAGAGCAACATTAACAAAATTAGTCAGGCACTTGAAATCATTGTAAATCTTTTTTGCACTTTGCACAGAGCAATGAAACTGTAGTGACTACAAAGAGAGCATATATTTGGAAACTGGGAACATTATACACAAAGACTATGACTTCTACTACTGCTAATTCACTATCATAAAATAACCTAAATTAAAAATTAACCCTCTGAAGATGTATATGCATATACCATGTGCGGTGCCAATAGGCAGCATGCGGTCTATATTATCAATCCTCCCTTGAATGGATTTTAGAAGTGAATTCAGTGATGAAACTCTTTTCCTAACACTGGAAATCTTGGCAGCATGCTGCATTATGAATGGCAAAGGTGCATCTTCTAGTAATTGATCAAGTTCTGCCAAAAGGAAACATACAGGTCAGCAAACTGTAGACTTGAGAATATTAATATATTACCACATGACAGAGCAAACAGAGAAATGTCAACAAAAACAATCTAAGCATACATTAAATTAAAGCATGTTGACAATTAGAACCAAAAACAGGATTTGCAGCAGCAACTTTGACACATGATGGGAGAATGGTTACTAGACTACACGAAAAGAAGTGTGGCAGAGGAAGAAAAAGAGTAGAGATATAAGAATGTGTGACTGATGAAATTAAAAAAGGAGCACAGATGGCAGGTGAGGTGTGCACCAGTGAGCGTAGTTAGAGAGTTTGTTATCAAGAAATAAAAGGGATGGAAGGGCAGAGAGAAGGTAAGAAGTTTCCGAGGTGGTTTTGGGAGACATCTAGCAATCTCGAGCTGGAGCCTATCCTTTTCCTTTCATCATTTCCTCTCCTTTCTGCTTTGGTTACTGGTTACTCACTTGTCTGGATTGCAGCTGGTATACTGGTTGGAGGCTTAAAGCCACCAATATTAGAGGTACCACTATTTCCTATTTTCTCTGCTTTCAGATGTGCTTTCTGGTATACTGGTTGGGACTTAAAGCTACCAATATTAGAGGTATCACTATTTCCTATTTTCTCTGCTTTCAGATATGCTTTTCTGTTCCTACAGTTTCCTAGAGTTTGTTATCTATCAACATACCAACAAGACTCCATGGAGAGCAGATTGACAGGGAATAAGGTTTTCAATATCATCCACACAACGATATAGCTTAGTGTCTTAATAGGAATTCAGTGTCTTGAAGTATGTCGATCTGCAGATGTTATATTCCACCTGTTCACATCACATTTGTAAGCCTGAAGACCAAGAAGTGCATCTCTTACAGAATTTTCCCTACCAGACAAAATAATTTCCCATCAATGCTTCCTGATTCCATTGAGAAAGACTGATATGTACTTATTTTTAATGTAAAATAAAGGGGTTAGACCCAAGATGTTATACCAAATCAATATTCACACTTAGTGAAACACCCTCCAAGCATGGAGGGTTGCAAATGCATCTCCAACCATACCATATAATTTGCCAGCACAACTTCCTTATTCATTGCATTAAGATGGAAAGAAATGTATTCTTTTGTTTTGTTTTGTTTTTCTGTTTTTTTATTTTTTAAATAAGAAAGAGGGTGTTACATCAAATCGATATTAGAGTCCTCATTAGCAAACACAAATTTTGTTCTTTCTGAAGGTTAAAGTTGAATTTTCTTAAATGGAAAATAGAGAGAAAAGCAAGTTAATAGCAACCAAGGCTTTCCATCTTTAAACAATTAACCCTAAATTAACGTTAATGAAATGCCAAAGAAACAAGAAAGCTAAGGCTAGAACTGCTAGTTGTCCACTAGTACAACACCTTTCTTCAGGGCTTAACTTTCCTGCTAACAAGCTCATCTTTAATCCCGTGTCAGAAGAACAAAAGCAAAAGTTCTCTATGGTACCACGTAAATAATGAGGAAAACCTTCACCATATACGAACCAAAACCTTCAGGCATAGTGATGTAGGACAAATAGAACAGTAACAGGAAGGAGAGCGATTTTTGCTTTGGGGGAGAGACACAGGAGGGGCAAACTAGAGAAAGAAACAGAAAAGAGGGTAGAACAGAAAGTCAATAGTAATATGACATCAATTCTTAATTCAAGTATGAGAAATCAAAGTACAAATCAATCCTTAGATAGGCATATTCAACTAGATCACCAAATAATCCTAGATTACTAAAAATCCCAAATAGCCCCAATTTATTAAAAATACAAATTCCTCTGAAAGTTAGAAACATATGTTGCAGTACACAATTTGACACTGACCTCCAACGTAAAAATTCTTAAGATTCGGTTCTCTGAATTTCTTTTTCTAACTAAGCCAATGTCCCTACGCCACAATTAAATTATCCAACTTTGTCAAATTTCAGAACCCATAACTCACTCTTGATGTTCAATAAGGTGACCGTGGATATACTTTTTACAAGACTGAAAGTTACTAAAGGACTTCCACTTGCTACAGGCGCCATATAAATTAAGTCAAAGTAGGAACTACAATTTTCCTAATAATAAATAACACCCATACTATTCTTCAAAATTTAGGATAACGTTCTACAATGCTTATTGAATAACACTGAACAAGGAAACATGCTCATAAAGCATAAGTTTAAACCAATAAAACAAAGGAAAACAAATCGATTAATCGAGCGGATAACGGAAAGTAACCTCGTGTCAGACGATCGAGTGCGAAAAAGAGTTGGTCTTGACTTTTAAAGGTTTCTTGAGCTCTGCCATCAAAATCCCTAATAATGGTGGAGAGCATGGTGGACAATCCTTTGGCCAAAACGTCAGAGCTCTTCCCCATGGGATTGGAGTCTGCTTCAGAATCGTTGTTGGCGAGGAAGGTTGAAGAGGCAGAAGGCTCCGTTACAACACTCTGATTTTCTTCCTTGGAATCGCAGGGATGATCTGACGCTTCCATTATTGACCAAAGCAAAAATAAATCACGAATAGCTTAATTGGATTGGTTAAAATCCTCTATTTTCTACGCCTCCACACAAATTCACAATAAAGAATTCATCGCAAGTGTTGAAAGGTGCTATCCCCATGTATTGGAGAAACAGGGAGAGGACGGTGATGCGAGTTTGGCTACGATCGCCGGAGTGGCGAAAGTTCCCGTCTTGAAGGGGTTTTCACTGTTCACTGGGGTAGGTCACATCGGAATGTGAAAATGTGGCGGCGGCGATGGCGGTGGTAGGAGTGACCGGCATGGGTGCAGGAGCTAAATCAGGTAATGAAGGGTCTGAACTCTGAAGTTGTGTGAGAGTGAAAACTAGCCAGAGCGATTAGATAATCTTCACTTTGTTTCTGAGACATAAATAAAGAATTTATTCAGGAAATTTTCAATTTGACTTCTTTGACGTAGTTATTTGTTGGTTAAAGTCAATAGGATCCTGAGACAGTGTTTGGTGAGATAGAGAGAAAAGGAAGGAGTTTTAATGGTGGGGGAGGAATTTTAATAAAATTTTATTTGGTTAAAAAGGAAGGGGGAGGGGAAGGGAGGAGAGGTAAAATTAAATTGATAATTATATTTTTATGATATTATAATTAATTTTTTTTATTTTTAAGATGTTTTTATTAAAAATAGATTTTTTTTGTTTTTTATTATAAAAATAATTTTTTATTTTTATTCAAAAAATATTTTTTATTTCCATAAAAAATTATTTTAAACTTTATTAAAAAAATAAAATTTATATTATATTTTAAATGAAAACAAAAATAAAAATAATTTAGTCAAATAAAATTTTAAAAAAATTTTTCTTACAAAATTTTCATATTTAGAGGAGAAGGATATGAGAGGAGGGGAGGCAAAATACTCCCTCCTCTCTCTTTCCCTTCAACTTTTTCATACCAAATAAGGGGAGGGAAGACAAAACCCTTCTTTCTCTTCCCCTTCCTTCCCCTCTCCTCCTCTCCTCTCCAAAACTTTCCAATCAAATTATGACGGAATGAAATATAGCATAATTATGGTACCCTATACTTGAAACGTAATATCTTATTTTTTGAAAAAAAATATTTAAAAAAAAAATATATTAGATATCAATTAAATTAAAAAAATTGATAAACACATAAAATATGATGTGATAAATTATGTTTTAAAAATAATGTGAAATTAATTAATATGTAATATTTTTATTTTTTATAATAATTTATAAATAGAATGTTATGTTTTAAAGTTGTAATTATACACATTAATGTAGTTTAATCACTTAAAATAGAAAAACGAATTTGTTAACAAAGTCTCATAAAATAACAAATCAAATTAATTTGTTTGGAAGTGGTAAGATCCCTTGCCACAGGAACTTTGAAGTGGAATTGTCAAATAGAAAGATATTTCATTTGGTTGAATAGAATGATTTTGATAAGAATGAGGATGGAAATTAAATGAAATTTTGTAACTCATCAACATTGGAAAAAATAAAAATTACATTGCATTATGTTGTTTGGTTTGATGAAAACAAAATAAGCATAGAAATAAAAGTTGATTAAATAATCATAATACTCTTAATAAAAATATTAAAATAATAATTTTTATTTTTAAATTGTAAAAAAATATTTTTTAAAATACAAAAAATAAAAAATATTCATTTCATTTTTTTAATTTGTATAAAATATTTTTTAATTACCAATACTAAAATATTAAAATATTCATTTTGTTTTTTTAATTTGTATAAAATATTTTTTAATTACCATTAATAAACAATAAATAAATCTTATGAATTACTTTATTTTATTTTGATTGTGTTTTTGTTATATTTTCATAGGGATAGTTTAGGAATTTTTAATTATTGATGAGGATATGATGATAATTTTTAAGACTTCATTTGGTACACAAAATTTTTAGTGATAGAAATGTAAAAAGAAAATGTAATGGAATAGATTATATTTGGCATGATAGAAAATAAAAAGGATTATATTTATATTTGTTTGTTTAATTAGGTAAAATAAGAATGAAATGGAAAATAATAAAAGTAAAAAGATAAAAATACCCTCATGATTTAATTTCACCAAAATCATGTTATGCACTGAAAAATATATATTTGGTGGATAAAGTGTGTCTATATATATATATATATATTATAATTTTATAAAAACATTTTAAAATATATAATATTATATCCAGATATTATATAAAAAATGTAATTGTTTTTATTATATATATATATAAATATAATATTATAATATATATTACATATAATAAAATACATAAATATTATTTAGATATGTATTAAATATAATATATATAAATATAGTAAATATATTTTAAATGTATATAGATATATATCTATATATATTATATAATATATGATAAAAATATGTATATATAAAGTATAAATAGATATATAATATATACAGTATAAAAATATGTTCTATGTATAATATATAATATAATATACATTTATTTATATTTATGTTAGATATAAAATATAAATTAATAAATAATATATATATATATAGCTACAATAAATGAATTGAAGTTAATTATTTTCATTACCAACTCTCATTTAGTTGGAATTTATCTGATCAAATTGGTGGGATGAATTCTAACTTTTTTTTTTTGTAATAATATATATGTGTGTGTGAAATATAAATATATATTATATATTTATTTATATTAATATTATATATATAATGGAAATCGGTTGATTGTTAGTTTGTATTATAGGTTAACTAACAATTAATTAGACCAATATCAACAAAGTTTTAGTTGATTTTTTAATATTTAATATTATTGATATGATTTACTAATTTAATATAAAAAATATTTTATTTTTATCTTAAAATATAATTTTCATTAATTATTTTTAATATTTTATTGTTATTATTCTTTTTTAAAAAAGTATTACTTATTATATATATATATATATATATAATATTTAGATATAATATATAATATGTGTGTGTGTATAACACTGATTGTTAATTAGTATTATTGTTTGACTGATAATTGGTTGAGTTAATATCAACTAACTTTTAGTTAGTATTTTTTTAATATTTAATATTATTTATATAATTAATTTTAAAATCAAATAACATTTTATTATTTTCTTAAAATATAATTATTATTAATTTATTTTTTAATTTTTATTATTCTTTCAATTAAAAAATAAAATTTTTTTGGCCTAAAATTTCCTATTGTTGAAAAAAGTAAAAATATTATATACTAATTAAAAGTAATAACTAAAAATTATTTGATTTAAAAATATATAAATTAAGCTTTTCAAAAAAAAATATAAGATCTCTTTCAACTTGATGTACATTCATACTACTACCTTCACTATTTTAACTTACATAAGGTTATTATGAACTTTTTGAATCTTTGGTTTAAAATATTTTTTCTTTTCATAAGCTGAAATACTAGATATATTTTTTGTGTCTTTTATGTTGTTTTGCGACTAATTCCATTTCTACTATATTTTCTTGCAACCAAACAAAAAATATTATGAATTCCTGTTCAGTTTCCATTTTCATTACGATACCAAACAAGACCTAAATTCATTTATAGACATAAAATCCCATTTCTTCAATAGAAAGAAGAAAGCCCATTCCTTAAAAAATAGGCATGAAGTGCACTAAATATCATTTTCCTTCATCGTTATTCTCATTTTTATTCCATATCCCTTTATTTCCATTTACAAAACACAACATTATTAATTGCTTAAACAATGGAAACTAGCTTAAGGAAAAGTTAGAAACATGGACCGATTGAAGGAGGGTAAGGGGGGAAGTGCTTGTCCTCCCACCCTTGTCCCCTTTCCCTTCAATAGTCTAGGATTTTATTTCCTTTTCACATCCATTGTCCCAATCTATTTTGTAGCAACCTTTGTTGTTATAGTGAATAATCCCATGTCTTAATATTCTCACTCCTGAAAGCAAGTCAAGAGAAGCGTCTTTGTTAAGGAAAAAGATTATCCAATAATAAGCAAAGGTTAAAAAATAAGAGGGTTTTAGTAAGGCAAGTTTCAAATATTATTATAGACTAAGGTATGAAGAGATAATAGTACTTTTCCTTCCTCTCTCTCTTTTATTTTTTTAATTATTATATAGATGTATGAGCCTTCAAGCGATTCTATTTTCTTTAAATAATTTATTTTGAAGATGAACAATAATAAATAACAGCTTTTTATAATTAGTTCTGCAAAATTATATCAACTTAATGTGTTAAGAATTTTATTGTAACTTTCTAAAAATTTTTAGTTTCACTATATTCAATTGACTTTAAAACTTTTTTTACTCTCTAGTGTCTAAATTTTTGATGCACATAAACTTTTTTTTTCAAGTTTACTCTCAACAATTTAATCTTGAATCCGCCTCTAATTAGAAATCTTAGATCTAGGCATTCTTTTTTTAGGAGATGAATTTGACATGTTATTATTTGTTTTTAGTGGTAGCATGTGGAACTTACTTATTACTAGTAAGCAAGGTCCATTAAACTAATCTAATACCTAAAACCCAACTGCAAACATTAAAGCCCAAACCAGTAAAAAAAAGAGCAGAAGCAAGAGGAGACCTAGATGGATGGTTAACTACGTTGGGTGACATGCAAGGAAATTTTAGTGGTCCTACAAAGTACAACGTGGCAGAAGAATCTTTAAGCCGTTATTGTTGCATTATTTCCTTTCATTTTTGTTACCAATTCCTTTTGGTTGTTATTTTGTTTTGTCCTTTTTCATTTTGAGAATAGCATATAACTTACAATTTTGGAAAGGAGAGGATATGGAATGAATGAAGCAGAATTCTAAGAGTTTTCCTTTTCTCAAATAAAGGTTGCATATCCTCTACATTCTCATGTATTTTTGAACTTTTCCTCTATTTTTATTGATTTTTAATCAGAACCGTAGCTTAAGATATCATTTGGTGCTTTCATTAATCATAATTGATGGAACACGACTAGCTCGCTTGGAGGATTCCCTTAAATCCAATCGTGATGACATGACTGAGTTTAAAAATGATACCAATTAATGCCCTTCTGATATGGAATCCATAATGACTAATGTGGAAGCCATGCTTCAAAAGCTCCTATTGTTGTTCACCATGAATAACACTACAACTAGTTCCTCTAGTCATATTCCACTTGGTTTTTCTCTTCCACCGAATAACTCTTTTCTCATGGGCATGAAGATTAAAGTGCCATCTTTTAATGGTATCATAGTTGAAGATTAAGTGTTCAACATTCAATAATTTTTTAACATGTATAATATGCCTATAGAATAACGGATTTCTCTATCTTCTCTTCATATGTCTAGTCCTACTTATAATTGGTATAAGTGGATGAACAGAAATGGATTTCTAATGACTTGGCAAGATTTTCTAGAAGCATTATTGTTGCATTTTGGTCAATCTCTATATGATGATCCCAAAGCTTCTTTGAAAGCTCTCAAAAAAACTGGCTTTGTTGATGATTATCAAGCCAAGTTCGAAGATATCTCTACTAAGATCACTGGCCTTTCTAAAACTTCATTAAGTTTTTTTATTGTGGACTTACAGGATCATATTCATCATGAGGTTTTAATTGCTCAATCGACTTTCTATTTCCATGTTGTTTCTTTGGCTAAATTCATTGAAAAAAAACAATTACATTTTTTCTCTTTTTCCAGTCCACCTAAATCTTCCATTTTCAAACCTTCTTCATCCTTTACCATTACTTCACATTCAGTCCATCTTGCCCCCAAGTCCTTTGCAAACTCTTCCTCTAATCCCTTTAGCTCCAAAAGCATTACCAGCTCCACCATCTCCTACTTTTCCTTATAAGAAGTTCACTCCTATTGAGCTTAAAGTTAAATGAAAGAAAGATTTATGTTATTACGATGATGATAAATTTTCTGTGGGTCATAAATATAAAAGTCAAATGCATCTACTCTTGGGTCCTAATGATTTGCAACAATTGTTGTCCATGGAATCATTGTCGGAGGATCTGCCTTATCAACCTCTTGATGCTAGTTCTCCATATATTCCTGAAATCAATTTGCATGCATTGGTAGGACAATTGCACTCCAATACCATTCGTTTGCGTGGTCATTGTAATAAGGTTTAGACCACCATTCTTATTGATGGTGGTAGCACCTAGAGTTTCATCAAACATGCCATTCTTAAAAAGTTGAAACTTTTATAAGAACCAATCAACCAATTTAATGTCAAAGTGGAGAATGAAGTGTATCTCCTCTACAACTCTAAGTGTCTTAATGTCCAAATTATTGTTCAAGGCCATACACTTCAATTAGACGCTTTTTGTTTTAGGCTTGGATGGCATGGATATTGGTTTAGGGAGAGATTAGTTAAAAACCTTAGGTCATGTCTTGATGAAGTATCAGACTTCGATAATGAATTTTTGGTGGGCTAGTCAACATATTCATTTACAAGGAGACATTCCTTTTAATATGCACCCATTGCCTTTATGAAATCTCAAAAAAATGACCACTAGCATTTATTTTTTATTCCAATTACAAGTGTCTAAACCACAATCAAGTTCTCCCACATCTACCCCTGGTCTACCTCACCAGGTTGTTCAATTGTTAGTAGAGTATCAACACCTTTTTCAAAAACCATCCACTCTACCACCTAAGAAGGATACTGATCATCCAACTCACTTACAAGAAGGCATGTCTCCAGTGAATGTTCCGCCATAGCACTACCCTTATTATTAGAAGACAGTGATTGAGCAACTTATTATTGAAATGTTAGAAGTTGGCATCATTTGCCATAGTCATAATCCATTTTCATCTCCAGTTCTTCTTGTTAAAAAAAAAAGATGAACTCTTGGATGAGATTGAGCAACATATAGTTTATGGCGATTTTATGTCGATTATCGAGCTCTTAATAAAATTACTATCAAGGATAATTTTCCTATCCCTTCTATCGATGAACTCTTGGATGAGATGTACAGTGCCATATTTTTTTAAAAGTTAAATCTTCATGCCGGAGACCATCAAATTTGGATAAAGGAAGCTAATATACACAAAACGACATTCAAAACTCATCAAGGCCACTATGAGTTTTTAGTTATGCCATTTGGATTATCAAATGCTTCGACCACATTTCAATTTACCATGAACCAGATTTCCCATTTGTTCTTGAGGAAGTTTGTAGTAGTTGCATTTTTCAATGACATCCTTGTGTATAGACCTAATTATGGGCCGAGAAGCCCGCCTAGCCCGATAGGCTCGGCTTGAAAAAATTGAATATGAACCCGAAAAAAAAAAATCTAAAAAAAATGAGCTCATTTTAAAAAAGTTCGAATATAAAAGGGCTAAGCTTGGGCTTTTTTTAAAAGCTTGGCCCAAGCCCGAGCCTGAGCTCGAGCCTGCTTGTATTATAATTATTTTTCATATATTATTAATAAATTACATTATTAGAACATTTATTTATAATTATAGATATAAGTAAAAAAGAATTATATAACATATATTATTATTATTATTTTTACTTTTACTTATTGTATAATATATTATTAAGAATAAATTATAATTCAAATAAAATAAATTATTAATAGTAATATTGTTAGAAAAATTATTATTTTAAGAAGTTTTACTATCTTTTATATATATATATTTATTTATTTCAAGTTATTTAAATTTTTTGTAATTTTTTATGAGTTATTTAGAAATTAAAATAAGAATAAAAATATGCCTAACAAGTAATGAAATATATATATATATATATGAGATATTTAAAACTAAAAAAAAGGATAAAAATGTAAAAAAAATTTACAAAACGGATCAGCCGGGCTTGTTTTAACCGGGCTTGAGCCCAACCTGGCACTATTCAAACAATACCGGGCTGGGCTCGGGCCCGGGCACGGGTTCACAAAAATTTGTAAATTTTTTTATGAGCCAAACTAGTGATCAGGTCTACTTGTGTATAGTGCTTCATTGACTAATTACATTCATCACTTGAAATTGGTTTTGGAGATACTTGTTGCCTATTCACTTTTTCTTAAAGCATTTAAATGTCATTTTTGTCAATCTTCTATTGAATGCATTGATCATATAGTTTCGGGTCTTGAGGTATCTATAGATCATATTAAAATTCAAGCCATGTTGAATTGGCCACAAGCTACAAACCTCACACAATTATGAGATCTCCTTGGTTTAACCAGATACTATAGAAGCTTTATTAGAAACTATGTTCAATGTGCTACCCCATTGACTGCCTTCTTCAAGAAAAATAATTTTCATTGGTCGACGAAGCTACTGGTGCATTTTAATTGTTGAAACAAAGCATGATAAAAGCACCTATTTTGGCTTTACCAAATTTTGATATGATGTTTGAAGTAAAGACTAATGCTTCCAATTGTGGTGTAGGAGTTATCTTAGTCCAAAACAAGCATCCTATGGCTTTTTAGTAAATAGTTGAGTCTCAAACTTCATAAGTCATCAACTTATGTTAAATAATTGCATGCTATTACTCAAGCTGCAAAAAAATGACACCATTATCTATTGGGCAAGCATTTTCTCATTGTAACTGATCACAAGAGTCTTAAGGACTTAATGAATCAAGTCCTCCAAATGCTAGAGCAACATCATTACTTTAGCAAACTCATAGGATATCATTATACAATTGTGTACAGACTTAGGCATTTCAATCAGGTGACTGATGCCTTGTCTTGGAGTACAGAACCAAAATCACTTGCACTTACAATGTTTATGGCCATTTCTTCACTTCAAATAACTTTGTGGTCCCACCTTCAAGTGGAAAATACCACCGATCTTGACATTTAACAGTTGCAGGATTAGGTTCAAACTAGTCGAGCACCTAAAGGATTTATTGTTCATAATGGCATTCTCTTATTCAAAGATAAATATTATCTACCAACTAATTCTAAACTTATTCCAATTATCCTTCATGAATGTCAGGGTTCAAGTTTTAAAGGTGATGTTGGTTATCCAAAAACATTGAAATGAATTTTTGAGAGATTTATTGGCCCCACATGCATAACACAGTCCAAGATTATGTAGCTCACTGTCTCATTTGCTAGTAAGTGAAAGTGCCAACCTCTAAATCTCAAGGGCTACTTTAGCTACTGTAAATCCTAACACAACCATGGACTAATATCACTCTAGACTTCATTACTCATCTTCCATGTTCTAAAGGATTTATTACAATCCTTGTCGTGGTAGATAGATTTATCAAAATGGCACACTATAGGACATTGAAACTTGGTTATACAACTTCCACAATAGTTGTGTTATTTGCGTGGATGGTAGTTCGAATTTATGGTTTCCCATAAACCATTATATTTGACAAAGACCTAATTTTGATAAATACATTTTGGAAACATTTGTTCAAACATAGTGGCACTCAACTCCAATTTAGCTCAGCTTACCATCCTCAAACGGATGACCAATAAGAGGTCATTAATAGATGCCTAAAACAATATCTACGAGCTTTTACTTATAACAAACCAACACTATGGTACTAATACTTGTCATGGGCCAAATTATCTTACAATACCAGTCATCGTTCAAGCATTTGACGATGTCCTTATGAAGCAATTTTTGGGTTTAAACCTCTAACATTGCCAACTTATATGTTGGGTGATTCTATTATCAGTGCTATTGATGTATCATTGTTAGATCGCCAAGACCTTACCCAAGATCTCTGAACTCATTTACTTCAGGCACGAAGTTGAATGAAGAAATAGGCCGACATGAAGAGGCAAGACCATGGATTTCAAGTGGGATAGTTGGTGTGGGTCAAATTATATAAATATAAGCAACAGACTTTAAGAGCTCAAAAGAAATTTTAAGTTAGCTAAGCATTATTTTGGGCCTTTTTCCATCCACCAGCAAATCAATTTTATAGCTTATGAACTAGAGTTACCACTAAGAGCCAAGATTCATAATGTCTTTCATATCTCCTTACTTAAAGAATATAAAGGACCCATACCTGTTTTTGCCGATATAGATCTCATAGGCAATGTCACACCAGATCTCATGCAATCAAAAGTTTGGATAGAAAGAATAAAAATTATGGAGCCCAACAACTATAGCAACTACTCATTGAATGGGCTAATCAACCTGTAAAGAATGCTACTTGGCAGGATAAAGAAACAATCGGTACTCTTTTTCCACATTTTAACTTTAAGGACAAGGTTCATCTATAAGAGGTGAGTAATGTTAGTAACTAAGGCCCATTAAACCAATCCAATACCCAAAGCCCAACTACAAACACTAAAACCCAAACTAGTAAAAAAGGAAGCAGAAGTAAGAGGAGACCTATATGGATGGTTGACTACGTAAGGTGACATGCAAGGAAATTTAAATAGTCTTGCGAAGTGTAACATGGCAAAAGAATCTCTAGGCCATTATTGCTATGATATTCCCTTTTGTTTCCGTTACCAATTCCTTTTAGTTGTTATTTTATTTTGTCCTTTTTTATTTTGAGAGTAGCATATAACTTACAATTCTGGAAAGGAGAGGATATGGAGTGAATGAAGCACAATTGTAGGAGTTTGCCTTTTCTCAAATAAAGGTTGCACATTCTTTATATTCTCTTGTAGTTCTCAACTTTTCTTTTGTCTTTACTGATTTTTTAGTAGAACCATAACTTTATCATTAATTCAACCATACCTTGTGGTCTGGACAGATTGATATGTATTTTTTATTCTTTAAAATGACTTTTCAATAGAAATGCATTAAAAAAATAAGTTAAAAAAAAACCATTTTAGAGAGAGAGATATATATATATATATGCGAAATGGTTTTTTTTAATTATATATATATATATATATATATATCTCTTTCTCTCCTTCTATATGTTATCTATAATATATGAAAACAATTGAGCTAAATGTCAAATTAAATGGATAGTTTTATTGAGTCATTATAAATTTGAACAAGTCATACTCGTGTAAAAGGCTTATATATAAATATGTATTTTTTTTTTTGAAGAAAAACCTATATGATTTCTCTATTTATTATTGTTATTATTATTTGGTTTCTTCTTAACGGGCTCCTTCAAAATTGTATACCCTCTTAATCGAAATTCATGGGAAAGGCTACTACATGCCAATATGCCATTAACGTGGATTATATTCTATTGTATTTTCCCTACACTAGGCTAGCACATTTTGAAAGAAAAGCAATAGATTAAAAGTTTGAACTTAATATTTTTATCACTACTCATTCCTTTTATCATGAAACAACACCTAACGATAAGTTTTGCCCCATTAGATTGATTACTCTCAGATCTCTACATGTCTTGAGACGCAGATTGAAGATATAAATACTGAATGCGAGTTCATTTCACTCTTCCATAATGGTACTACACTATTGGTCACCCAGGAGTCTTCAGCCTTGCAAGATGATTCTTGTTGATCACACGAGATTCTACGTGTCCCATACTGTTCGTCTCAGAACGGAAGTTATTGATGCTTTTAGCCGTTGGACACTAACCATATGGTGCAGCACTCCAGAGTAGTTTAATTCTTGACGTTCTTGACATTCTTATAAATTTTACATAAGACCCAGTCATTCAACTGCAAAACAAAGAACACGAAAATGTCAATAGAATGATAAATGATGATATTGAAAGAAGAGAAGATATAGAAATAATAATAATAATTAATTAAACAAGGTGGGTTCTACTGAAAAATATATTAATATATTTGTGTATTTTTTTTATTTGATTGGCTTGGTCTCCATATTTTGTACAGCTTCAATTTATCAAGAATATCCTTTTTCACTTTTTTTTACCACATAAAAATATAAATAATGAAATTCAGCTTATAATAAATCAAATACAAACTGGATCTATAAACAATAAGTACACCTAGTTGATCACTAAAATGTAAACTAATATACTGATATATTTTTTTAATAATTAGTTTAGTTTATTTATTTTGTTGGCAAATCAAATCAACTTAAGATTCTTTCCTAGCTTTTACTTTTTTTAAAATTACATATAACAATGCAAAACAAATCTTAATAAACACCAAAAAAATATAATTAAGCTTTGCTTATATATCTGTGTTTTTTTTTTCTTTTCAATGATTTGATTTATCTATCTCTTATAAATTATATCTATATGAGAATTTTTCTTTTTACTGTTTTTAATGATATAAAAAGATAAATCGTGAAAATTATCATATGATAAATTTATTCAATTCTTACTTACATGAATGATGGATGTATCACAAATCAATCCCCTATAGATAAATATAATGATTTTGACGCGGATGAAAATAGCAATAAAAAAAGGAATGAGTCTCAATGAAATAGAATCATATGACATATCATTATGTTCAATATGAAATTGAAAAGAATAGACATTGCATTATTTCATGTGTTTAGTTTGTTGAAAACAAAATAAAAATAAAAAAGAAAGCTAATTATATGAGACTAATACCCCTAATAAAAAATATTAATTTTTATTTTATAAAAATATAAGGATACATAATTTCATTTAAGATGTTAAAGAACGAATGACAACAATTAGCATACAATCTATGAACAAGGCATTTCTTGCAAAATTTCAAGCAGTTAATAAAAAAATAAAAAGAAAAAAGAGGGTGAGTTATATAGAAACTTAACTGCAAATTCTTTCAGGATTGCATCGATATACTTCAGCTTCTGCAATCTGATTAGGCTCTAATGCTTCATTATTCACTTTCTTACTCAAATACGCCATAATCAGCTCTTCATCTGTAGGGGAAAACTTAAATCCAGGTGGAATAGCATTGAAGTATTCAAGATTCTGATCTCCATGAACAAAAGCAGTAGTTGCAGAAACATCGCAGGCTTTGAACTTCATGTTTGAAGTATGCGAAGGAAACGAAATATTGTGAAGCTGATATTATCAAATCTGAGTCTTTTAACACTATAATCAATGAAGCAGACGCTAATTGTGTTGCAGAGGCCAGATGTATGAGAAGGTGAAGGCGTAATCTCAGGCGGAGCGATGAAATATGTGTTTACATGAAAACAAAGCCAGAGCGTAATAATTGATTTTATATCATAGGTACCCAATCCGAGTACAATACTAACTCTTTTATATTTTTTTAAGAATGGGATTAAAAAAATATGGAGAATAAAAATTAGAGAAAAATAATTATAGCGAAAATTGGAAACTCTTTTGATTGTCTTTATAATTACATATTTCAGGTGTTGTTCTTACAGTAGGTTACTCAAAACTCTTTTTTTTTTTCATTTATTTTGTGTGAGTTAAATATTTTTGAAAATTTCTTAGAATTTCACCTTAACCTTTTATTTATAGAACTCTTAATTAGAGTTTAAGTAGAATTAGCATTTACTCTATCATAGGAGAATAAATCTAACATTAATGATATATTTTAATTAATTAAAAGTACATTAAATTATCATTAATTTAATTGCATCATTTTTAAATGTATAAAAAATTTATAAATAAATATAAATTATAATTATTAAATTATTTAAAATATAGATAAATAAGAAGAGAATTAATAAAAGAATACTTTAATAAAAATAAAATAATAAAAATTTAAAAAATTATTTATTTTTAATTTGGTTCCTTAACTGTATTTTAAATTTCATTCTTTTCTTAAATTTATTTGGTTTTAAATTATTTTTTAACTTTATTTTAAGTTTCACTTAATTATTAATTTTATTGTGTTTGAATTTGGCCCTTTATTTTAAAAAATTAATCAAATGTTTTTTTATTCTTCTGAAACCATCAAATTAAAAAAGCATTAAATATTTAGGCTTTCTATGCATCAAGACTTAAGATTATTGGAAAACAAATTGGACTGGTAGCAGGCCAAAATGAGGAAAGCAAAAATAAAAACAAATTTAGCTATTGAGTACCAATTAATTTAGTTTGTAGAAGAATAAGATATAGAATTAACAATTACCACATTTCATAGAATTTAATTATATAAATAGAAAAATAAAAAAATATTTGAATATTTTTTGAAAATTAAGATTTAAACTAAAATAAAATAAAATTAAAAGATAAAAATGAAATTTAAAATAAAATTAAAAGATTAAATTAAAAGTAAAGAATAAAAATAAAATCTATGATAAAATTAAGGACATAATAATATGAAGTTAAATGATAAAAGTAAAATAGAAGATAAAATTTAAAAAAATTAAAAGATAAAAATAAAATTTAAGATAAAATTAAAAGGCTTAAAATATATTTTTGTTTTTAATTTTTAAACTCCAATCTGGCTTCAACCCGACCCATTTAGCGATTAGGGTTCACATTTATCTTGGGACTATAAATAACCAACAAGGGCAAATCGGCAGACACAATCACATCTATTACGCCAGTTGATCTTTTACCTCCTTCGCCGATTTGCCATTGTTAGGGGAAGCTTGGGCGTTCGTCATCCAAGATGAGAGCTAAGGTAAACCCTCTTTTTTAATTTGATCATTCTTACTTCTTTCTGTTGTTTCTTTCACGGATTCCTGGGCTCTCAATCTTTATTTTCATTAAGAAACATTGGGTTTTCGTATCCATAGATCACTGATACCGACTTTATCGTTAAATTTTGCTGTTTTGTGTCGTCGTTCTTTTATTTTATAATCTTATTTTTTTGAAAAAAACCAGAGGACAATTGGGATTGGGTCTCGGTTTTTAGGACATGACAATTAATATGGGAAGAATGATACATTTGAATGTTCTTTCATTGCGCCGTGGTAATAATTATGTGTGTTCTTGATGCATTCAGTATGATGTAAACGATGTTGGGAGTGTCCTGTTACAAGAATTCCTGTAGTTTGTCGTTATGATGCCCTCAATGAACTGATGATCGTGATGCCTCCATTTGTTTGTGAGCGTCAAAACAGTGATACTGTTTGTCTTTCTTGTGGCATTCCATTAATCTAATCGGGATTGTTTCAAGTTCTAATCTAATTCTGGAATACTTCAAGTTCTTTGTACTCTATTTAATTCAGTCACAAATACATGTCTTTGTTAGCCAGTATAATTTCACTGCCACTGCCATAGTTATGCTTATTTGATTCAGTATCTCTTTCTATTTTTCAGACTCTGTTGCTCTTTTATGTTGTATTCTGTGTACCTAAACTGAGGTTTATTTCAGTATATGTGCATGGATTATATTTACGTCTCTATACTTTATTTAGGCTTTTACTTCTGGCGTCTTCCACAGAAGAATGAAACACATATTGATAAAGAGAGATATTATCCCATCTTAACATCCTAATCCTCTCTGTTATTTTTGTGAGGATTTTTAGTCATACGAATTGTTTTATCACTTTTAACTATCTGCCTGGCATCAATGATGTTGATACTTGCTGCCACACCCTGCTGTTTTGAGGCTTGCTGCTTAACTCACTTTTCACCTCATGACAACACCTGTGCCTGCTGTGATTTTTTTTGATGCAGCTTGAACTGTATGGTTGAATTATGGTAAAGTAGGAACGGTAATTTTAGTCAGTGAGGAAAGGCCTTTAAATATTGCATTATATGCAGTATACTTATAACTAAATGTTTCCTTTCATACTTGGAAGATGATATATTTTGTTTTGCATTATATATGCCTTTTCTTGTGAATCTAACATAATATAATGTACTCTGTATCAGTGGAAGAAGAAGCGCATGAGGAGGTTGAAGAGGAAGCGCCGAAAGATGAGACAAAGATCTAAGTAGGTGCATGAGCTGAAACGAGATGAGGCTTTCCCTCTTGATGCTCTACCAGCTTCATGACCTTTCAGGCAGTAGCCTAGTGATGTTGAGGTATGGGTCCTGAGGGGAGACCTCTCTCTAGAGTTACTTTTAGTAGTATTGGACCTGGACTTGAAAGAGTGTGAGTTAGTTGTAATGATGCGCTTCGTTTACTGAAACATGTACTATGTTTGCTATACATCCCGTCTGAATGGCATATCGTTTAACCTTTAAAGATTTTCATGAAAGTTTGATCGTGGATGCTTGAGATGCCTCTGAATAATCTTCATATTGACTCACTTGTTATGCTATGAAATATTACTCTTATTAACTTAGCAGTAGTTGATAGCATCATTTAGTATGCCTGAGGATGCTAATCATGAGGCCTTGCATATACATTACTGTGAATTTGGGCATACAGAGGTAGTTATCGTGATGTTGTATGTCTATAACCCCAAATCCCGAGATGTATTAATGTTATATAGGTAAGGACGAGAATGTGCTCCAATCACCAAGTGAAATCTTCAGCGTTTATATTCATTTTTACACAGAGGCAATCCGTTGAATGGTAAAATTTGTATCCATATTAATAGGTCTCTGCCTATCATTAATGACAGATTGCTAACTGGTTTGCTAGCAGCAAAAAAATTTTATTCGAATATTTCTGACCCAATGCTTGTAATTTCAGTGTTAAAGTGTGCGTACATGTTACAACAAAAAGTAATTGTAACATAGAAATTTAACATACTGAAACATACATATTATTCATACATGCATTAGACGTAATTCTTTAGTAGTAATGAATGGTTGGATTCTGTAAAATCAGAACTTACGTAGATCTGTATTTATATGAATATGAAAACACAATCAGGGTGTAATCCTAGTTGTGGTGATATTTTATATCATAGACACACAATCCGAGTATAATACTAACTCTTTCATATTTTTTAATGATACATTTCAACTAATTGAAAAAAATACATTAAGTTATCATTCATTTAATTGCATCATTTTTCATTATATAAAAAAATTATAAATAAATATAAATGTAAATATTATTATTAAATTATTTAGAATATAGATAAAGAAGAAGAGAATTAATAAAAGAATACCTGAATAAAGATAAATATGATAAAAATTAGAAAAGTAATTGGCATAAAAATGGATGAAATAAAAGGGTGCAAGAGCTGAATTAAAAGGGTGTTTATTAGATGAAAAAGCCTATTTCAACAATTCTTATAAAAATTTTCATATTTTTGACGTGTTGATTGTCTACGCACTAAATGATAATTTTGTGTATTGAGTAATTATTTTTTTTCATTATTTTTGGGGAAAAATATTTTGTTTTTTTCTTCAGCATATGATATTGAAATCTATATTTTTGATCTGCATTTTTGGTTTATGAGTAAAACTCTATTTTGATCATCTAAGTATTTCTTAATTTAGTCATTTATAAAGGTTTTTTTGTCTTAATTTAATTATTTTTCAGTTTGTTTCCTTACATATATGAATATTTCTCAATTGTTATTAATAATGATCTTTTACATAAAGGTAATTATCAACTTGATAAAAAGATATTATAATAATAGTTTTATTTGTGAATGATGAAATTGAGAAATATTTATTTATAAGAGATTGAATTTAGAAGACAATTTTATTAGGAATTAAATTAAAAATACTTTATATGTGAGAAACTAAATTGAGAAGACAGTTATATAAGAGATAAAATAAAAAAATATACTATCTATAAGAGATTTTTTTACTCTTGGTTTTTATATAAGCAAAACCTTGAAGTATTGATATGAAGATTATTCTAATGTTGCTTAATTATTTTAATTAGAAATTAAAGGGATAATTTAAATTATTATATATTTGAATTATATAATCAATTATATTTATATATAAAGGATTTATAAATAAATATATATAACTATAAATATAAAATTATATATATATATATGTATATATATATGTATGTATGACTTGTCTATTTATTTATTAAAAAAAATGTCTAGTTCACCTGCAATGGCATGAAGCTTGGGCTTTGAGAATGTTAAAAAGACCTTTAAATTGGAAATACCTAGTGGCAATGAGTGATTCTGAAAGGGTTTTGGAAGTTTTCCTAACAACTTTATTGTTAGGGCGTCATCACACCTTTAAATTGGAACTTCAACGACTCAGGAAATTTTGATTGCTTTAAACATGTGGATTAAATATAAAGAAAAGTATCCTTTAAATTTTAAATTTTTGTAAAAAATTATTTTAAAATTTATATTCTATTAAGAGAAAAGAGTTCAGCTTTCAAAACATTTAATATTGTAATTGCAATGATTTTCCCTACAAAATGATACTATATAAATTTGGATTGTTCTGAAAATTTAAATCATATTAAAAATTATGATCTTTTTAAAATTTGAATATTTGTAACTATTTGATATTATTTAAACTTAGAGGCAATTTACTCATTTTTAGTTTTATGAATATTGTAGCATATTATCAATAATGAGTTTTTTTCCCTAATTCATCTTGAATAATAGATATATTTTGTTCAATTATCTTATAACTTTTAATTTTAATATAGTGTTAATAAAAATTTTAAATACTCTGTGTATGGCATACCCAAAAATGCAAGGATAATATAAAATTAAAAAAACTAATAATCTTAATGAGACTTACATATTTATTAGAATAATATCTCTAATTAATAACTACTAAACAAATTTCCCCCACAACTACTATAAAGAGTAACCAAAACTGGAGATACCAAAAATATATAAAAAAAAAAGTTAATTAATCTACAGGCAAGAACCAATGTGTCTGAATATAAAATATAGAATAAGCTTTTGGTTTCGTCGATGACTGACTTTCAATTTAATCTTTTCAATGTAATTCTTTTAATTTTTTTAATCATTTTTGTTCTTTGAAAGAGCGAACTAAGAAGTTAGTCACCATCTTTTCCGGTGCTTGGAATCCATTGTCTCTCAATTTAGTTGTAAACAGAATCAACAGCAGCGGTAGTTGATTCTTGGAGTTCTTAACACTCTTATTTATTAAGTTAAACAATGTAAAGAGAAAGAAAATATAATAAATAAAAAAGAAATAATTTTTGTTTTTTTAAAAAAATTAATAAAAAATATATTATCAAATAAGAATTACAAAAAGATAATATATATTACACATAATTTTATTTTATTTTTTGTCACCTTTGTAACAAACCAAACCAACTTCCACAAAACTCAGTCATTCACCTGTAAAACAAAGAACACCGTAATGTCAATAGATTGATATATAAATGATGAGATTGAAAGAAGAGAAGATATGGAAAACCAAAATTAATTAATAACCTTCGTATCCCCAGCACTCGTTGCTCTCTCTTGGGAAGGCCCTACCACTTTATATTCATGCATAATCCAGTTGGTTTTCATTCTGTTTGTAGGCTTCCCTTCATAGAAACTCAATGTATTTGATTCCCAAAAGATTCCATTAGAAAGATTTTCAATATCCTTTTTAGTAATTTTCCAACATTCAATGTATTTTGATTAGGATCTAATGCTTCATTATTCACTTTTTTCCTCATAGTCCACAACCAGCTCTTCATCTGTAGGGCGAACCTTAAATCCAGGTGGAATAGAACTGAAGTATTCAAGATTTCGATCTCCATGAACAAAGGTAGTAATTGCAGTAGCATCGTAAGCTATAAACTTCATGTATGGGAGTATTTGTAGGAAACGAGATTGCCAGATATGGGAAGGGGAAGGCATAGCCTTCCGATGATATATATATATATATATATATGAAAGCACAATCAGGGTGCAATCTTAGCCGTAGTGATATTCTATAATATAGACACACAATCCGAGTATAATACCAATTAACTCTTTTCATATTTTTTAATGATAAATTCAACTAATTAGAAAATACATTAAGTTATCATTAATTAAATTGCATCATTTTTCAATATATAAAATATTTATAAATAAACAAATAAAATTATTAAATTATTTAGAATATAGAAAAAAAGAAGACAATTAATAAAAGAATTCTTGAACAAGGATGAATATAATAAATGTTAGAAAAATATTTTGAAATAAAAATAGATAAAATAAAAGGGTGCAAGAGAAATGATTCGCGTGGGTGCAAGATCTGAATTATAAGGGTGTTTATCAGATGAAAAAGCCTTCTTCAAAAATTCTTCCAAAAATTTTCACATTTTTGATGTGTTGAGCGTCTACACATTATTTGATATCAAATTTTGTGTATTGAGTAATTATTTTTATTTTCTTGGAAAATTTATTTTGTTTTTTCTTCAACATATAATTATCCATATCTACATTTTGGTTTATATATAAGCAAAAAGTTAAGTAATGATATGGACAATATTTTATTATCACTTAATTATTTTAATTAGAAATTAAATATATCATTTAAATTATATTAAATTATTATAAACTTGAATTATATAATCAATTATTTTGATGCATAAAGGATTTACAAATAAATATAAATGTAATTATAAAACTATGTTACTATATAACATATATATTTACCCCCCTCTCTCTCTTCTCTCTCTTCTTCTGTTTTACAGGGCTCCTCAAAGCAACGATAACTAGTTGGGAATTTATAGATATAAAGTCTGAGAGACCATGGCATATTTGGACAAACAATAGACAAGGTAATAATCTTGCAATTTGGGCTTGCTTAGATAGGCTTTCATTGATATCCCATGGCTAAATACTTTTTTACTTTTAAGAGGCGTTTGATTGCTTGTAATATTAAGGGTTTTTTTTTAAATAAAATTGTGTACAATATTTATTATATTTTTGTAATTATTATTAATTATTTTTAATAATATTTATTCTTTTTTATATTCAAATTAAAATTGAAACACAAAAATCTTTTCTATTCACAAAATTAATTTTTTCTTTTTATTTTTTTTCCTATTCTACACCCAACAAGCCTTTAATTATATACTTTTACATATAGTGCTTTTGATCATGCCCTTATTTTGTTTAATACATATGTATGGTGTCCAATTAGCAAAGACCTCCTAGGTTTGATAACTTTTGGTTACTTTTCGATTAGTGTAAACATGTTGTAAACAGTGTATGGAGTCAATGGGTACCAGGCTTGTATACTTATAAATTGCAACAGAAGCTTAATCATCTTAATGTAGCTTTTTGAATAGTGGAATAAGTCTCAAGTGGATGGTATTCAAGCTAAAATTAAATAGTTAGAAAGTAAAATGCAAGGTTATCAATCTAATTTACAAGGGGTTGGAGTTGTAGAAAGAGTATTTTGTTAAGAATTAAAATTTTATTATAACTATGAGAAAAGTTTATAAGTTTAAAAAGCCTTGTGGATGTGGTTGGCTAATGATGATTAAAATATCACGTACTTTCATAATATGGTGAATAAATATAAAGTGAACAATATCATTTCTCGTCTTAAAACTGATCGAGAAAAATGGCTTGATGATCTTGATCAAATTGAATTGGAGAGTTGTGATTATTTTTATAAGGTTTATTCTGTCATTGTGATTTATCAATAGATAATATTATAGAAGAGCTTGACATCTATTAAATTCCTACTCCTATGGCATAGCATCTAAGAATACTTATTAACCTAGTTCACATGTAGGAAATTGAGGAGGCAGAGTTCCAACTTAAAGTTAATAGTGCTCATGAGTGAGATAGCTGTCCATGCTAAATTTTATCACCAATTATGAGACATATTTTGAAGTGATGTAATAAATATGGCTAATGCTTTTTTTTTTTTACTCATATTTATTTGTTAAAAAGCTTGAACAGGACATATATTATCCTAATTTCAAAAAAGACTTTTGGCCAATTAATTTATGTAATGTTTGATACAAAATTATTTTAATTGTCTGAAGCAAATCTTGTTTGATCTTATTTCTCCTAATTAAAATGTTTTTTCTTTTTATTTAAAGGCATACGCATCTTAGATAATATAGTTTCAGCATACAAGTTTACACACAAATTGCATCAAGCCAAATGTATTGCCAAGGGTTGATGTGCCTCCTTAGTGTGGCCCACCCATGAAAAATGGTAAATAATGTTGGGGAGGCAAAGGCGTGGCAGCACTAATGGAGAAGGAAAAAACATTTTCTTTTTCTCACATCAGATGGGTAAACAAGCTCCAATCTTTATGATGTGGGAACCTTTGGATTGATATAGTTTGATACTTGTTATCCATTTTCTATTGGTAGATCTGAAATACCCATTTTAGTGGAGTTTGTATCCAAATGTGTTGTAATTCTATTATGATGGTGATGGTTATGTCTTACTGGTAATTCCTAGTGTGACTAAAAAAGTTATTATTGTATACATTAATATTATTTGAAGTTTTTGCTGAACTAGGTCTTATGGATTTTTTCCTCCAAACTAAGGGAATTTTTTCATGTTAAAAATAATGTGTCTATTAATTTATTTTTCTTGTCATTTGTTGTTTTTGTGCCAGTTGTTGTATCATATTGGCTGCCTAAAAGATCTTTTTTTGTGGCCCTATTTAGTTGAACAAGGAAATAAAAAAGTTAATCTTAATTGTTTTCGCGTTGTGTCACTTTGGTATTTTTTCCATCATGAGTATCTAATTGGAGATGATACCAAACTTTGTGTATTGAGCATTTATTTTCTTTTTTTTTTCCTTCTTCTTCTTTTTTTAAAATTATTTTGATTTTGGTCCCTTCAACATATAATCATCTAAATCTCCATACCTACTTTATCACTTTAACAGTCTAGCCTAGGTCAATAACGCATTTAAATTCACTTCAATTTAACAAGCAGAAAAACTAATTGATTAAGAAAAAATTATCGAGGGATGAAATTGAGAATCTTAGAAGACTAGAATAATGTAAACATGTAAGAGACAAAACTAAATTTTTCTCTATATTCCATTTTTTAAATGCGAATCGGGCATTAACCCGACCCATATAACTATTAGGGTTCCAAATTTCAGTTTCTTGATATGACGGGGCTATAAATATCCAACGACGGCAATCCGGCAGGTCCAATCTCGTCCATTCCACCGACCGATCTTTTACCTCCTCCACTGATTGCCATTGTTCGGAGAAGCTTCAGCGTTCGTCATCCAAGATGAGAGCTAAGGTAAGCCTTTTTGGTTTTTTATTTTTCGATTCTCGATCATTCCTACTTGTTTCTGTTGTTCCTCTGACGAATTTCTGGTCTCAGAATCATTGGGTTTTCGTTTCCATAGATCATTGATATCGACCTTACTGTTAAAATTTTCTGTTTTGTGTTGTCGTTATTTTGTTTAATAATATTAATTAAAAAAAACCATAGGACAATTGGAATTTGGTCTCGGTGTTTAGGACATTACAATTAATATGGAAAAAAATGATAAATTTGAATGTTCTTTCACTGCCCCAGAGTAATAATTATGTGTGTTCTTGATGTATTCGGTGAAATGAAAACGATGTTGGGAGTGTCTTAGAATTCCTGTAGTTTGTAATTGTTACGAGGTATTTAATGGAGGATTAGACTTAATTGCAATTTTTTATATTCTTGTTGTTATATGATAAATGTATAGTTTTTTAATAATACTGTAATAAGTATATAGTTTAATTGTGAATCTTACAATTGTCTATAAAATTATACACTTGCGCAATGTTGAACCACCATACATTTCTCATATTTTAATTAAAAAACCTGATAACAAATATATGAAGAATTGCATATAAGTTTTTTGTCAAGGAACTGATGATTGTGATGCCTCCATTTGTTTGTGGAATGTGGGCCTCCAAATGGTTTTATGGTTTGTCTTTCTTGTGGCAATCCATGAATCTAAGCAGAATTGTTTCAAGTTCTAGTCTTCTACTTCTGGCATGCTTCAAGTTCCTAGTTTTTGGTTTAATTCACAGTCACAAACAGACACATCTTATTGTTAGCCAGCACCATGTCACTGCTACTGCCATAGTTATGCTTATTTGACTCTGTATCTCTTTATTTTTTCAGACTTTGTTGCTATCTTATAGTTGTATTCTGTTCTGTGTGCTTAAACTGATGGTTATTTCAGTATGTGTGCATGGATTACTTTTATATCTCAATATTGTATTCAGGCTTTTACTGTTAGAGTCTTTGGTAGAAGAATCAAACACTTATTAATAAAGATATTATTCCATCTTACCAATCCAACCCTCTGTTATTTTTGTGATGATTTTTTAGTTATATGAAATGTTTTATCATTTTTTAAATATCTGTCTCACATCAATGATGTGCAACTTGCTATTAGAGGTGTTTATAGATTCAGTTCAATTTGGTTTTAGATTAAAACCGAGCCAAGTTGTTTTTGCAAAATGGAGGACTTATTTGGTTTTGAGTTATAGTCAGTTTGGTTCAGTTTTGGTTTGATTCATACTAGAAAACCGATTTGAACCCTTTTTTTTTTTTTTCCAATTTTGTTCTGTTTAGGTCAGTTTGTTTTGGTTTTGATTACCACCACCTGCTACCGCACCTTCCTATTTTGAGGCTTGCTTCATAACTCTTCACCTCATGACAACAACAGTACTTGCTGTGATTTTTTGTTGCAGCTTGAACTGTATGGTTGAATTATGGTAACGTAGGACCAGTAGTTTTAATTTGTAAGAAAGGCTCATAAATACTGCATAATAAGCAGTATACTTATTATTAAACGTTTCCTTTCATACTTGGCACTTGATATATCTTGTTTTGCCTGTTAGTTTTGTCATGAATATCCGATATGTTTTTTCTTGTAAATTTAACAATATAATGTACTATGTATCAGTGGAAGAAGAAGCGCATGAGGAGGTTGAAGAGGAAGCGCCGAAAGATGAGACAAAGATCTAAGTAGGTGCATGAGCTGAAATGAGATGAAGGCTTTCCCTCTTGATGCTCTACCAGCTTCATGACCTTTCAGGCAATAGCCTAGTAATGTTGAGGTGTGGATCCTGAGCGGAGATCTCTCTAGAGTTAATTTTATTAGTATTGGACTAAGACTAAGAGTTAGTTAGTTGTAATGTTGCGCATCGTTTACTGAAACATGTACTAGTTTTGCAATACATCCTATCTGAATGGCATATCGTTTAACCTCCAAAGATTTTCATTGAAGTTTGATTGTGGATGCTTGAGATGCTTCTGAATAATCTTCATATTGACGCCCCTCTTATGCTATGAAATATTACTCTTACCGGTAGTTGATAGCTTCGTTTAGTATGCCTGATGCTGCTAATCATGAGGCTTTGCATATATATTACTGTGAATTTGGGCATACTGAGGTAGTTATCATGATGTTTTGTCTAAAACCTCAAATCCTAAGATGTATTGGTGTTATATAGGTAAGGACGAGAATGTGCTCCGAACACTAAGTAATATCTTTAACATTTTATATACATTTTAATACAAAGGCAATCCCTCGAATGGTAAAAAGTATCCATAATAATAGGTTTCCACTTAACAATCATTGGCAGATTGCAAACTGGTTTGCTGGCAGCAATAAATTTTGATTCGAAGTTTTCTGACCATTTAAGGAAAAGATTACTTGTAATTTGAGTGTTAGTGTGTACATGTTACAGCAAAAAGTGGTTGTGAAATAGAAGCTTAGCAATTGCGCAGAATATATGCTATTATTTTCACATGCGTTAGATGTAATTCTCTAGTAGCTATGCGTAGTCAACTGGTGCCTCAAGGGTTTTAGGTTCAAGTTAAGTGAGTCAGATTGTATGTTCAAATCTGTATAATCAGAACTTACGTAAATCTAATTAAGAAACATTAATAAATTAATCTAATCATAAAGAGATATATAAATAAGAAAAAAAAACAGCAATTTTCATTTAACAATATATTAGTATGCTCGCATGTCATTAATTCTTTCATAAATTTGATCTACCTTATTCATCCTGCAAAATAGTCAATCAGATTCTAGGCCACTATGTACAGTAGCATCACATTTTTTTCAGAAGTGCTTGGTATATTTCAAGAGTAATTCAAAGAGTGGAAGACAACAAACTCTCAAGGCTTGAGCATTTAATCTGCCAGTAAACGAGATATTTTAACTGGAAAGTTACTAGCATATGTTCACATGGCCATAAGACCCCCATCCACAAGGGAATTAGTTTGTCACAAAAACCAAATCAATCAATTATCATAAGGGGTATTATTCCTTCTAAGTAAACTTGGATAGAAATGGATAATAAGAGTTCTTCTGAGTGCTGCGATGCCACAATTCACCCAAAAAAAAGTGTTAAATTTGACGCATGGGAGAGAATGCAAACAGCATTGAATTCATGCTCTGTTTCACTGGCTAATTAACAACCTATTGGTAATCAAGCACTAAAGCCTCCAAAACTTCTCATTCATATTTGACAGCATTAATGATCCAGTTCGCTTTCTGTGGCTATATCTACAATTTAAAAGAAAATGTCTCTACTCTGCTAAATCCTTGAGGTCATACTGCATAATAAGTCTCTCCACAGTACTTTGGCTCAGGACCTCCTTTAGATATAACTCTTTCAAAAGTTTGGCTGCCATATCCATTTCTTCTTCAAAAACAAGCCCTTCAATGAGAATGGTATAAGTTGTCTCATTAGGCGTACATCCTTTATCAATCATCACCTGATATATCTCCATTGACAAGTCTGTTCTAAAGGATTTGCAAAAGCCAAGTAGAAGTGCATTATAGTTATCAGTATCAGGCTTGTACCCATTTTCTTCCAAAACCCTGAATATCTCAATAGCTCCATCCAACATTCCTTCCCTACACATTCCTCTTACCAAAGATGAATATGTATAAGAATCAGGTGTAAATCCATACTTTGTCATTTCATATAATAGTTGAAAGGCTGGATATGTGTTCCCTTTCCTACACATGCTCCAAATCACACTTTTGTAGAAATCATGCATGGAGGAGTTTTGTTTATTACCCAAGCTTTGGATTATGGAGAATGCCTCTTGCACTTTCCCTTCCTCACAAAGCATCGCAATAGCATTGTATGTTCCTTCGTTTGGACTACAGTGCCGATAAATCATTTGGTCTAGACACTGAACTACAAGATCAACCTTCCCTTCCCTGCAGAGACGAGCAATAATTGGATTATAGCTAGTGGCAGTTGCCTTGAATCCACTTCTTGTCATTTCATCCAAAACCTTGAAAGCGTGTTCTGTTCTTCCATGGAGGGCAAGAGAAGTAATTAATATGTTGTAGGTAACCACAGAGGGAGACCGATTCTCTCCATACATCTCTGCTAATAGCTCATTTGCCTCCTCCCACCGCCCTTCATAACACAAATTCCTCAGCAAAATGTTATAACTCACAACGCTAGGATTAAAACCCTTTGCAGGCAATTCCCTGAAAAGCTTAATGGCGTCTTCAGTTCTACCTTCCTTGCACAAACCAGTTAACAAAACATTGTAACTAATCAAATTACGCTCCCCACCCTTGGCAATTATCTCATCTAAAAGTTTCATGGCTTCATCTACTCCCCTCTCCTTATAAGCAGCTTCAAGCAAGAAAGAATATGTGAATGCATTTGGGACCAATCCTTTCTTTGTTAATCTATCTAAAAGGTGCAAGCTCTTGTTTAAATTTCCCAGCATGCAAAGCCCTTTAACTAGAGTGTTATAGGTAATAGTATTAATTGGAAACCCACGTTCCTCCATCTTTTCAACCAATTGCATTGCATACCCAACATTCCCTCTCTTGCATAAATGATTGATTAAGTATGTACAGGAAGCTGCATAAGGTATAATACCTGAATCCACCATCATCTCCATCACTCTAACAGCTTTCCTCAGCTTATTAGCCTTGCAAAGATCATACAGGAGCTGGGTTGCTTGAGCTACATCAGGCTTGTGGCCTTTGCCCACCATATACTCTAAATAAAGAAATGCATCATTAAGCCTGAGCTCCTTACTTTTTGGGTCAATCTTCCCCGCCCTCCAGTCCGGCAGAGTGAAAACAGCATCTTTTGGAGAAATAGTAATCTGGGTAGAAGCCAGAACTCTGGAAAAACCCCTGTTGAAGGAAAGCCTATGGATGTTTAAAATCTGGGAATATAAGCTAAAACAACACTTCCCTTTTGTTTTTGATGATAGATTTGCAGGTAGAGACACCGTATTCAGCAGAGTTGCCATAATAGTTGAAGTATGCACTACTGATACTGATTCCTACTTCCTAGTCAACCTTCGTATATGGAACAAAAATCGAATTTCAGGTTGATTCTACTCGGAAAATTTACAGATTTTTCCCAGGACGGAAAGGAGATTAGAAAAAATCTACTTCTACTGGTTTCATCTCTATTTTACTGAATATTGATCCCGCGCAAGACCGAGAGAGATACCGAAATGCATTTTTTGATTGCAGCAACGCAATTGCAGGAAGAGACTCGGCTTCTGCAATCTGTATTCACTATTCAGCAAGCGCTCGCTAGCCCTGTTTCGATTCTCGACCACAATTCTCCGTCGTTATCCGAGTTGATTCCACGCGCCACTGATTAGCTTTCAGAGAAGAAACGCTTGAGATGACCAATCCCGAGTCCCGACCTTCGCCCGTAGCCTTGTCTGCAGTGACTCTTCCGTGGCAGTTTCTAGCCGTTGATCGCATCCTACGGCGCAAAGATGAAGTGGAATATATAAGGTCAAAACGCACCGTTTTGACTAAGGCTTAGAATAAGGTCAAAATGCACCGTTTTGACAAACTTAAAATGCGGGATATATTGCATAGGATTGTTCCCTCCTTTTTCACAATTTGTGTTCTCTCCTTTGCGTTTTTCCTTCCCGTTTTCCATCATCTCTCTCCCTCCTCCGTTTCTGTCTTCCCTGTAACCATTGAGTGCAGCTGAAGTGCTTGGGGCAAAAGTAAGATTTCGCAGACATCAGAGCTTAGTTCTTGTGAATCTACCTCAAGTGTAAAATATGAAATTTTTAATAATTTGTATAGAAAGAAAGCTTGTAAAAATGTTATTGTGTGAATTGTTAATGAATACTAATGACTTGAGTCATATTTTTTAGTAATTTTATTTTAATGGTGTTCTCTTACCTTTAAAATTACAAAATATAGAAATAAGAAAATTTGACATTTCTAGATTGCTACTGATTTTTAAAATTATTTTTGAGTTAAAATTTTTTAGTTTATTGATTTGAATAAAGTATTTTTATATTGATTTAATACATTTAAAATGTTTTTTTAACACTCATTAAAAAAGTTAACTCATATTGTTGAGAATAACTTTTATTTTATTTTGTTTACAATTAAACTATATTCTTGAATGAATTGTTATTAGTTAGGAAAAATAAAAGAAAAGGAAAAAAGAGATATGTCTTTAAATAGTAGCATGATAGTTTCTAATCTTGAACATTTATAAATTATGTTGATAATTGCAATTGGATAATAAACTATTAAACATCCACGTTTTAACAAAATGTGATTTCTTGTATTCTTAATTTCATTATTACATGTTTAATGATGCAATATGGAAGTTAATTGAAAGCCTAAAGTAGGGATAGTATTTGATTGCTTAGAGGCCGCTTGGAAGCTATAGATTAGTTATGGCAAGAAAGTTGGATTTGGAGTTAAAAAATAATACCATAACAAGAGGAAAAAAAGAAAGATAGCTTTATTGGCACATGTAGGTTTGTTTGCTACAAAGAAGGTGTGCAGAAGCTAGACAAAAGAGATTATTTGACAAGTAATCTACAACCTGAGACTAGAACTAACTATAAAGCAAGAATAGAAGTTGTGAATAGTTATTGAAAATTTAGAGTGTATGTCTTTATGGAAGAATATAACTACATTCTTCTTCTTTTGAAAGCAACTCTTATGTTGGCATCTCAATGAAATATATCTAAGGTACAATGCCATTAAATTGATTTGGCAGATGGTGTTGGCCTTCAACAGAGAGCCACATTTAACCTAATGATTTCTTAAGTAGGAAGAAGAAATAATCTTAACAATACTTGTTTGGAAAAAAGGAAAAAAAACTATCCTCAAACAAAAAGGCAAAGGAGTTTGGTATATAAAGAAGCAAGGTATTTGATGCAAAACTTCCAATGGCACTCCATGGAAAATCCATTCTTCTACCATGCATATTAGATGAATTCAAAAGAATAAATAATAGATGTATTTTAGGCAGATGCAAAAATGCTTATTGATTGCAGTTATTTTGAAGACATTTTCTCCCTTGACAATACACATTGTACTAACAAAGCATACTAACCATTCACATTATTCTTAGAGTTTAACCATTATCGAGAAGTAGTGATTTTTGGGGCGGATTTGCTATATAATGAAACTATAAAGTCTTTCAAATGACTATTGGAAGTTTTCTTAGAAGCTCGCAAACAAAAAAAGCCTCAAACCATATTCATTGATTAAGATAAAGCTATGGCCCAAGCACTTAAGGAGGTAACGCCTAACATTTGTTATAGACCCTATACATGGAACTTGAAGCAGAACAACGTCAAGCACCTGGACAATTTGATGAAGGGTGAATTTTGTTTCTTGACTGACTTTAAGAAGTACATGTATGATTATGAAAAAGAAGCGCAATTTGAAGCAAAATAGAGCAACTTGCTTGCAAAATATGATATGCATGAGAACCTTTAGTTAACCTATGTGTATAATATAAAGGAAAAATGGACAGTATGTTACATGAAGCGAGCTTACATATTAGGCATGCAAAGTACGTAACTCAATGAAAATGTAAATGTAGACATCAAAAGTTGTACGAATGTGGCATTAGACATTATTAAGTTCTTTAAGCAATTAAAAAAAGTGGTGGAAGATAAGTGATATAATGAGTTGAAGTATGAATTCAAAACCTGACAAAAATTATTAAGATTAAAGAGTCAATATTCTTCCATGTTGTAACAAATAACACAAATTTACATATATAATATTTTTAACCTCTTCCAAAGATAATAGAAGTTATGCAAAGTTGCCTATGTGAAGTATAGGAATGAAACTCCTCCATGATTAAGTATGTCATTAAATGTTCCTTCATTTTACCTATATCAAAAGTTTATTTTTTGATCTTGTAGGAAGTTTGAGATCATAAGGATATTATGTTATCACACACTAAAAGTGTTTAGTGTTATGGATGTGAAATTAGTGCTTAATCAATGTATTTTAAAGAGATGGATGAAAGAAGTAAAAAAGGGTACTATACATGATATGGTGGAAATGAAGTCGAAGGAGATGCCAAGTTAGCTATCACGTAGCACTATATAAATATTTGTCCTAAGTTTCTAAAGATAGCGCCTAAAATGTCTAATAACTAAGAAGCATACTTGTTTCTACGTAAAGTTATTTTTGATTTGGGCAAACAAGTATAAGAAATTTTTAAATGGCAAATAAGTGTGGATGTCTCACAAGTAAATGCAAGCAGCAATGAATGCATGGCAAATGTGAGGGGGTTCAAAAAGAGAAAGCGTCGAAATAGTTTGAAACAACTTAAAGCTTGGATGAAGAATATCCTAGAGAGAAAAAAGAAAGTTTCAAGTGCCAATGTCTCATCGCGTCAACAACAATCTATAGTAACAATTCATTTAATACTTTTATTTATAAAGAAAACTATTAAGTTTAGTTATTTCTTGCTCTTTATAGTACTATAATGCTGCTTCAAGTTAGGTTCAAGTTGTAATGCACCCTCCCATAGCTACTCTAAGTATTAATATTCCCTACAATGAACAATATTAATAATGACCTATGGTATCGATTTACTTAATATACTTCTTTGCAAAGAAAATTATTAAGTCTTATTATTTCTTACTTTTTGTAATACTACAATGCTGCTTTAATTTAAGTTCAAGATGAAATGCACTCTCCTTTAGCTACTTCTACTTCCAATGTTCCTTGCAGTCAACAATCCATTATATGTAGCATAATTAAACTTTTTTGTCACCATTCAAGTAGTTGACTTCTTTGTTGTCCTTCAATATCGAAACCTTTTCCGTCTTCATTGTAGGATAACACAACTACTTATGAACCATTTGGTTTTTCTAGTTATACTTGTTTTTTGATGATAATCTTTACTAAATAATGAAGCTTTTCTTGGTAATTAATTTAGATGTGTCTAATTTTTTTTTCTTTGGAATATAGGTACAATTTGATCACCCTATATAGTCACTTGAGGAACCAAGGATCTGTAGTGATGTTACAAATCTTAGTAATCAAAATGGTTGACTAATATAGAGCTAACTTTGTTTTTGGCTTTGCCCAACATTGGTTTTTTATAATGTCCCATATAGTTACTAGATGTGTTTTTTGGTATGTCCAAGATGTATTTTTTATTACATATAAGACTAGTTTTTATTATGTCAATAATGCATTCTTTGTTATGTACAAGATTAGTTTTTGTTATGTCCAGGATGTGGCTTTTGAACTATCATTGACAGAGAAATAAATCACTTTATTGTAATATACTTTTGCTATACATACAGTTTCATTACATATAGCTTTAGATTGGAATTTGCTATACATATAGTTTCATTCCATTACATCTTTTTTGTTGTGCATATTTTGAACTAATCTAAAATTGTCTTCATTAGCTTTTAAGCCATCTTCATCTTCATTTTCTTGGCTTCATCTATCAGCATCCACCTTCATATTGAAATTTGAATCTTTATTGCCCAAAGATATTAATATGACTTAAACACTTTCATCTCACTTGCACAACAACATTTCACTATTGACAACCATTGCTTAAAGCATAAGGGTTGTCAGAAGAGTTTAAATAAAGTATAAACTTAATCTTAATTTCAAATTCAAAAACCACCTTATCCCAATTGTAGTAGTAAACATATATAAAAAAAAGCATAATCTATTAATATATAAAATCTTAGCACCAACAGCACTTACCATATTTTACTAGGCAAAACAATAATCTTAAGTCAAAACCATAGTCTATTGGTCCCAAAAGGTCCGTAACCTAGGGGTTCCTTAGCATCAAGAGCATCAACACCACAAGGTTTAACAAACCATAATAGAATGATATAAATCATATTTCACTAGGCAGAATACTAATATTAAGTTAAAACCATGATCTAAAGGTTTTAAAATTAAGCCTTACACTCCGCTCCACTAGGTAGAACTATAATATGAGAATGATATAACATTAATTGTAAATTAATGATCACCACATATTGATGGTTTGCTTAATTTTAGTACACCTTGTAACACCCTGAAATTAATTAAGACTAATTATGATCATTAGAGAATTAATCTAGGTAATTAGTAAAATTAAGTGAGTGGAAAGGGGAGGTAGAACTTATGGAAGAATAAATTGTTAATATGGGTTTACTTAGAAAAATTAATTAAGAGAGGAGGGACATTAAATTGGGTCTTATAATTAATTTAATTATTATTTTAAGTTAAGTGTAAAAGTCCAATTATAGCTTTAGGAAAGTCCAATTCCATTTCTTAAAGACCTAATATTTATTTATGCAGACCCAAATGTTAATAGACCTTTTTAGCTTGACCCAACTCTTATATATAACTCATGTAATCTTATAATCCATGGCTTAAAAAGCATATGACTAAACTCACTTGGATTTTGGGCCATTGGGTTAACCTATAACCCATCTAAACCCTAATTTTACTTCAGTCTTTCCCTTCCATTCTGCAAAAAATACAAGAAGCAAAGGAGAATTTCGGAGGTCCAAAAGGGAGACTAGGGTTAACAGTAAAATTTCATCATTTTTCACTCCTAAAGTAAGATTTAGCCAAGGTAACTTATATATAACTTATTCCTCTCTTCTTCCCCTTTAATTTGAACTGATTGGTTTTTCATTTAGAATATTTTCATTTTCTACCCAAAACTAAAACTTGTTGTTTGGTGTTTCCATAGTGAATTTTAAGAGGTTGAGGTTATGGGTGTTGCTAGGTAAGTATAAACTCCTCATTTTAATGCATTTTTTGTTAGTTTAGGACTTCCATAGTTGATTTATAGTATGGGTATTAATTTTGTATAAATTTATCTAGAATTTTAAGTGATATTTTGAAATTACTGGTGTGAGAACAATCAAATCCGAAATTAGAGACTTGTAGTGGTTGGGTAAGTGTCCTCTAGACAGCCATTAGTATTTTAATTTTTTGGGTACCTGTTTGTTGCTATAAATTAATGACTAGGAATGGTAATAGTCTGATTTTGTGTTCATAAGCTGAGTAGCATTGTTATTGGCTTTCAAGGAATTGTTTACAAGTGAAGTAATTGAGATTAATGTTAATTTCATACATATATCTACTTTAATTTTATATTTGTTGCACAAGTATGATTTTAAATGCTAAATAAATGGTTGGCTATTAGATATATTGTGGTTGGACTTTATGAGTGCATGGTGGAGTTGTAGTGCAGTTGCCACTCATGTATTGTATTTCGATTGGACACCAAGTTATGATCATACCCTTGTATGCACTGAACCTAGATTGTGCTCATTAGGGAGTTAGTGTCATGGGCGAACCTCTCCTAGTGTTATTGGCCTTTAACATTTAGAAATATGATTGCTAATATGGAATAATAGTCACTGATAACCCAATTGTTTCATTTACTGATATAATTGTTATTTCTTATATTCATTTGATTACTTGCATATATGTTAATTAAATTAGAACATATGAATGGAATTTACCTTTGGTTACTGAGATTTGCATCTCACCCCATTTCATGGGCTAACTATTTCAGGTAAAGGTCATTTGGATAAGGATAAAAGAAAGCAAGTGGATGAACATTCATAAACTAAGACCATTGTGGAAAGTTTTGCACTTGGATGGATTTAATTTAGGATAAGTGCTAATTTTTGTTATTCTTTTGTATAGCATTATTATCATATAATCATGTTACTAAGTGTAGGTATTTTGTGTTTTAGTAAACATTGATGTAACTAATAGGGAGTTAGGCTCTTTACAATTTGGTGTCTAATGTATGCACTAGTATATATCTGATATGAACTAGTATATATCTGATATGAAACCTTGTTAGATGGATATATATATATATATATATATGAGACTTGTTTCTTGGAAGCATGTTATGGTAGTATCATGAATGATAATGTTAGTAGATTATGAATCCTTTTATTGTCATTAATTCATGAATCTACCGATACATGATAATTTGATGAGTAAAAATCAACCTTTAAATCTTGAATTAATAATGATAGGTATGCTAAGTACATTAGGTAGATGAATGCCATTATAACCCTACAAATTGAGGTAGAGTGGCCTTGGAGTGTTACTAGAGAGAGTTGAAGTATATGGGGTAAAACTTAAGGAGAAATGGTGTAGAAGAAGGTCACGTCACGGCCAAAATGGGCTGAGTCGTGGCCAGGTGTCAGGCAGAGGCGAAGAGCGCCAAGGCACAAGGGGTCTCGTCACGATGCAAAATGAAAAAGTTGCTTGGTAAGGGTTACAAAAAGCAACATCACCACGGCGCAGGTTAAAGGAATCAGGTGATGAGGGTTCCAATAGTTAGTTTCACCATGGCGTAATTATAGCCTACTGTGGCATGAATCAAAAAAAATTTACAGCAGGTTCTAGGGTATTTTTTTCATCGCAGAACCACAAAGGCTTGCTATGGCGAGAATCCCAAAAACATGAACAGTTGGTCCTTAAGAGCACTCCACCGTGGTGCAAGGTGCGAAATTTCAATTGTGAGTTATAATAGCCAACTTAATTGCGGCAGGGAAAGTCCAAGTCACGACGAAGGTTTCCAAATTCTGATTTTTGACTTAAAAACCTTGAATTTCACAATATTAATGTTGTATATTGACTTGGGAGCATGGTTTTTAAAACCGGACCGGTCATTGAACCGGTAGAGATACTGGTTTATGGTTCATTGGTTTGGCCGTGGTCGAACCGGTGATTATTAAATATATATATATTTTAATTATATATATAATTATATATATAATCTCATATAATAAATAATTAAAAGCCAATACAAATAAATTTTTTAAAGTTCAACATACTTAATATTCAAACATAAACAAATCAATATCCATTACAATATCCATAGCATAAATTAAACTTAAAATATACAACTAACAATCAATTATCATAATATTCATTAAGATTAAATCCATCAGATGCCAATTCATTATCATCTAAAACCAAATAATCACCACGATTCTCATCATCATGTCCAACTCCAAAATCATCAAGTGATTCTAAAATTAGTTGGTCTGCAATATCCACTTCTTCAACACCTAATTATATAATAAATTAAAAATAAAATTATGCATAAGAATAATACTTATATAACATCTAAATAATGAAAGAAAATTATATAAATCTTGTTCTCTTGATGATTCACCAACTATTGGAATTGCATTGTCTTCATAAATAAAATTATCATTCTCAAGATCAACACTATCAAACTCAGAAGCTGCTTCTTCTTCAACTATCCAAAATTTAACATTGTCAATGGATTCATAATTAATAGGATCGTAACTTTTCTTCTTGTATTATGACCTAAAATAAAGCATAAAAATATTAAATAGAGTTTCAATTATGCCAAAAAGAATAAATGACAATTATCTATTGAATATAATTATATACCTATTCTTCAAACGCAAGTTATAATTAACATAAATAAGATCACTTAGCCTTTGATGTTCAAGTCTATTTCTTTTCTTTGTATGAATGCGTTCAAAAAACCTCCAATTTCGCTCACATCCTGAAGAAGAAGATGTTTGGCCAAGAATACAAGTTGTTATATTTTTCAATGTTGGAGCACTACCACCATAATATGTCCACCACATATCTGCATAAAGTATATTATATTATATAACAAATCATAGTTAATCCTTTAAAATATTAAAACAAAAAAAAATCATAAATTGATACTTACAAGGTTGTATTGTCTTTGCTGTACTATAAGCCTGATCTCTACCAAAACTTCCTTCACGATCACGATACATTTGTACTTCTTCAATGGCTTTTGTAATGTTACCACAGAAGCTTTTTATATCAAACAAATCAAGAACGCTTTGAATGACCCTATTCTTCTCACAAAATTTTTCATCATAGAAAAAAGCAGGATTCAAGAAGTAAGCTGCTGCATGAAGATTAAATTTCAAGTGCCTATCCCATCGAGCCTTAATAATATCTGTGTAAGGCTTGTATAATTATTTTCTATTTCTAAACATCTCCTTTATTGCATTCTTTGCCCTTTGCATGCCTTCATAAACATAACCCAAAGAAGGCTTTTCATCTGCATCTACAATTCTTAATAATTTGATAATGGGAGCCACAAGTCTTACATAAAAATAACAATCACTCCAAAATTTATTATCCAGTATGATAGCACTAATAGCCTTTCCTGTTGTAGTCTTGGCTAATTTATGGCTAGTGAAGTGTTTATCTGCAACCAAAGCTTGCAAATCATGCTTATGCTTATACAAACTCCTCAATGTGATAAAATTAGTGGCAAACCGAGTTATTCCTGGACGCACAATCTCTTTCCAACCATCTCTTTTTCTTAGCCATGATAAAAAGATCATATGGTTGTATACAAAAATTGTTACCTTTGAAGCTTTTGCTGTAAGGTTTGTCACATTAGGCAAACTACCAATGTCTTTCAAAAGAAGATTCAAACAGTGAGCAGCACAAGGTGACCAGTAAATGTGTTCATATTTTTTATGTATCAACTTGCCAGCTGCTACATAATTGGTTGCATTATCAGTCACTACATGAACAACATTAGTAGGTCCAGCCCACTCAATAACTTCAGAAAACATTTTAAACAATGACTTTGCATCTTTTACCACATCTGAAGCATCAATAGATTTCACAAATACTATACCTACAAGAAAATAAAGTAATACATTAAATCAAATGTAAGAAAAAAAAATTAAAAATTTTAATAATCACCTTTTAATAAATATTATACTTGCAAGAGAATAAACTAAGAAATTTATCAATGTTCTTTGTCTTTGGTTAGTCTAACCATCAACCATAACTGTACATCCAATTTTTGACCATTTAGCCTGATGACTTTCAACAAGTAACTGACACTCTTTTTTACAATCTTGTAACAAATTGACTCTTGCTTCATGAAAAGAAGGGCCTCTAAACCCAGGTCCCATAGCAGCAATTGCATCTATAGCAAGTTGAAAGTAAGGAGAGTTTAATGCATTAAATGGAATGCAAAAATCATAAAGCCATCTAACAATTGCTAGTTTAGCTCTATGTTGTGCTTCTTTACTAGATAATACACTTTTGAGACTTGGTTGGGATCCAGGAGTTGTCCTTGGAGCGAAATAATTAGTAACCCCCGCATTTTTTTCCTTTTTTCTAAAGTAAGTAATTGCCTTTTGGATGAAGGTGGTTGAACTTCTTTAACTCCTGGTTCACCTTCAATTTCATCACCATATGATTCATTGAGATTCTCAGTTTGCTTCCTTTGTTGCACTTGTTTCAGAAACTCTATCATTCTATGACGAACATCATGTGGAACTTTTTTGCAGGAACTTATTTGACCTGGTATGCCGGCAAGATGTTGTTTCATTCTGTTCATGCCTCCTCCTTTATATACTGATGAACAATGAAGGCAAGTATACACATTGGTTTTCCCTTCTTTCTTAAAAGCAAAATGCTCCCATGCAAGATCAGTCTTTACACGAAGTGACAAAGAAGAGGCAGTTGTGGATTGTTTGTCTGATGATTGTGTATTAGCATTATTGCTACCAATTGTACTCGAGTTGTCAGCATTAGCATTTGAAGCATTCAGAGCATCCATGCTTTCAATATGTAGCACGCTATAGAAGAAGTAACTTCACATTTTAAAATATATTCGGTCAATAAGAGATTAAATATGATTATATTATCCATCAATTTGATTGCAAAAAATATATAAATAAGGTTCTAAAGAAATATTACCTCAAAAAATAAATACATGCACATACTTCAATAATTTTGATAGGATTATAGGAATAACTTTTGATAGTGAGAGATTCACAACTTCAACAATGAAAGTAACCTTCACAACTTCTTCAAATCAAAGTTTGATGGTATCCAAATGGAATTTATTCCTAGGTAAATGATTAGACAAGATGACAAGGATGAGAAAAGGGTGCTGTTACCACTTACCAGCATCCAATCCAATCATTGGAGAATTCGTGTTTGCATTATAATATCAAGTCATTTGATTCGTTTTCATGCAAGTGCTGTGGGGACAAACGTGCATGCTATTTCTCGGTGAAGTGTCCAAAAGGAGTCTATGTATAGACGAAGCTTCCATGCTTTAGGAAGTTCATTGGTTTCTTATTGTAAAAATACTAAACCATGTATATGCCAAAGCATCCAATCCACGTAATATTGATGATATAATTTCGTCACTTATTTTATCAGCAAATTTATATATGCTTCAGTTTGGACAATTTTTCACTAACGGAACGAATAGATTATTCAATTATCAATCAAATTTATGATTATCCTTACTAAATAATTGAGTTGAAAATGAAATAATGAGTTAATCTAGTGACTACTAAATTATTATGTTCTCTTCAAATTATATCGGACTTTAATTTGTTTGCTTGCAGAGTTGTCATTCCATTAAAATCTAAAACATTCAGCGCTAGAATGGATTGAAGCAGAAAGATGCACAGATCATGTTACTTGCAAATCAAAGTGAAGCAAAATATTGTTTGACTATTCAGCTATCATTCTAATACTTACATAGGCGAAACATGATATATATGATAACAAATCACAGCAAATACCTGTCATCGGAACAAACTACAGCCTCAAGGGGAACAAAGCTGATTATTTCAACGATATATAAGATAACAAATCACAGCAAATACCTTTTGGACAAAGCTTCAGGATCACACGATGCAAGGATGGAAGATGATGACAAGAGGAAGACGATGACAGGAGGAAGCAACGGCTGAATGAATCCAGAAGTGCGACGTGTAACTGCGACTGCGAAGAGAAGAGGGAGTTTGAGAATTTGGAGACTGCCTGAACCAATCCAGAGGTGCGACGTGCAACTGCGCCTGCGAAGAGAAGAGGGAATTTGCGAATTTGGAGACTGCCTGAACCAGAAGCCCTAAATGCACGTTTTGATTGATAGCTTCTGCAGATTAAAAAAAAAAAAGAAATGGAGTGCAAAATGATGTCGTTTTGGATTAGCAGAATTTAAAAAAAAAATTTCCCCAAACAGTTTGACCCATTAAACCCATCGGTTTCATCGGTTTTATCTGGTTCATGACCAGTTCTACCAGTTTTTTATCGGTTCTCTGTGAGTCTGGTTTTAAGGGCTAACCGGACCGGACTTGTGACCGGTTCCCGGTTCGACCGGTTGAACCGGCCGGTCCGGTCCGGTTTTTATACCATTGCTTGGGAGTCTTTATATAAGGTTTTTGTGAATTAAAATTAGTAGTAACATGTATCAAAGGTTCTTAATTGATAACTATAATTACTTATAGACTTAAATAGTTGTGATGATTTGATTAATAACCCTAATAAAATTAAGGTTCAAATTTTCTCACTTTTTCGCAATTTAATTAATTGTAATGATGTTAGATCTTGATTTATAACCATTAATTATGCAATTAAACCTAATCACCATAATTAAGAATTAGGGTCGTTACACACCTTCCCTTCCAAGCATAATTTGTAGTTTATAAATACCTTAAAAACTATATTTCCCCATTAAGTGGCTAAAAATTTAATTAGTTAATCACACAAGGTAATACTTCAGCATTGACATACTCAAAGAAAATAGAAAATGTAGATGGCAAATGAATTAATTAACTAGTAAATCTCCTATCCTACATTCAATCAAACAAAAAGACATAGCAACTCTTGGAAAAAATATATGACACAAAAGTCTCAAAAGTGCCAAATACACAAGATGGACATCTATTTGGTTTGTTACGCAAAGGTCAGATTCTATTCAATCAAGCAAAATCTCAAGATTTATCTTTTGATAAATAAAAAAAAAAAAGAAGCTTTGGGAATCCCCATGGCTGAATCCCAATCACCTTCATTTGTGGCTTCAAACTTGCATGGCTTCGAAGGGAAGAGTAGATCTCTCGTGGTGTTTTCATGTGAAGGGAAAAGCATCACAATTGAGGTTGGTAAGAAGCCGAATATAAAGTTACAGAACACGATTAAGGCTAGTTGAAGGGAACCAAGCAAATCTCTAGTGGTGATGGCTTTTTCATGTAAAGGACAATTTGAACAATTGAGCTTGCACCATTTTTCCCTTGTTTAGAGGCTCATCTACATTTGGCTTGCTTTTCATTTTTGTTTGTGGATACAATTTTGAAATCTGAAGGTGTAAATTTGTGTTTATGTTTGCGAAATTTAAAGCTATAAATTGCTTTTCATTTTCAAAATTAGAAACTATGAAGATCTAAAGCTATGATATTTAGAGTTCTTTCTTTTTTACTACAAATATGTTTTTTTCCAAGTTCATATGCCATGCACCCTATTTGTGCTGCATGGTGACACAAACAGCTTAAATCTTCACATTGCAAACACATGGGAGGGAGCTTTATAGGAGAGGATCTAAATTCTTGAGTTCACACTACCATAAGGATTTTTTTTGGGGTGAAAAAATTGATTTCACTCTATTTTAAATTTAATTTGTATAGTTTAAATAATTTTTAAGTTAATCTCTATCATTATATTTTTATTAATATTTTGTCATAAATGAAAATTAATCTTACTTTATTATCTATCTTTTCATTTTTTTGTTAATATAAATCATACATATTTTAAGTTTCAAAATAATATACAATTAGTTACATTAGTAAAATTTAATAGAATTTTAATAATATGAACTAAATTAAAAAAAATTGTAAATGATAAAGGTTCAATTACAAAATTTTAAATTATAGAAACTAAATTAAAAATCGAATAAAATTATACCAACTACAAGTATTTTTTGGGTCCAATGAATAAACTAAATAATTTGGTTATGAATTCTTTCATCCATTTTAGTTTGGTTTTAAAAATAGCAAGTGAATGAGTTAGCTTTTTAAAATAAAATTTTTATTACATTATTGTAAAATTAAAATTTTTATTACATTAATTATTTTGACAAATGATTTAGGTGCGTCAAAAGGAAAACGTGCAAGTTGTAAAAATTTTGGTATTTTTGAAAAATAACTATTTTTTTTATTAATTTTAAAATTATAAAAAATCCAAAACTAAATGAGTTAATAATTTTGAGATGAATTATTATTTTATTCAAACATTAATTTTTTTTAAATCAATAAGTTAATGGAGGATTCCAGAATCTGTTGAAAGTATTCATAACAATTGCTTATTTCATTTAAAAATATTTTACCTAGGAATAAAAAACCTAAAATTAACTTTACCCCAGGGACTCTTCAATACATAAAAATGTTATGAATGAAAACAAAAATAAAAAAAATTAATTAATTTTGTAGATAGAAAATGATTCTTGCTTCCTCCTCTTTTAAGATAATTATAAAAAGAGATAAGTACATTCAATTTTTTTTTTTTGGTCAATATATTTTATGAGGAAAGGTTATGAGAATAAAATTCTTAGGTTTGTTTGGTATACAAAGAAAAATATATTTCTTTTCCAATACATAAAAAATGATATATATATATATATATAATATTATTCTCATATTATCATTACTTAATAGTCTCTATTTATTTATTTATTAACTCAAGGACGCGAATATTATTTATCATTTATTTTTCAATCTTTTTTCTTTTCCTTTTTATACATAATATTTTGCGTATCAAACGGATGTTAATTAATAAGGGTTAATCATCATGTTACATTATCTAAATGCACAGTTGGACAAAACCCAGAAATGCATGAGGAAAGAAAATTTGTTTATGCAGCATTGGAATAAACGAAAAGGTTTCCAACTTACATTATTCACAGTTTGAGATATACTGAAGATGCTTGAATCATTTCTAAAGAGTACGAATTGGCGTCTAATGTTCACAATGTACATGAACAGAAATCATGATGTTCAGCGGATTATTAAATACAGAGAATGATTTTCTTCGAAGGCAAATATAACGATATTGATAGCATTCACGTAAAGATGTATAAATAAAATTTTGATTCTGGAACTGATCAGCTTCTAGAGCTAAGCATGTCTGAGCAGCGAGAACCAATCTAAGATTCTAAGCAGAGAGAACCGAACTAAGTTTATCTCCATTGCAAATCAGATTTTATGCTATGTTTGGTTCAAGGAGGTGGCCATAAGGAATGGGAACAGGAAAAGCATTCCCCTTTTAAAGCATATTTGGCTGTAATTATGAAAGTGTAAGGGGTTATTTGGTATATTATATAAAATTTGATAGTATAAATTAATACAATACATTATGAATTTATGACTTGTTTAGTGCATATAATATATTATATAAAGTTATATATTATATTTTTCTTATATTTTAAAAAGACATATAACCTAATTATGCCTGAGTGGGGGAGGTTAGCTTGATTAGATTTTGATATATAAGACCTTATCAATATTTTTTGATTTTAAACTCTCACCAATGAAGATATTTATTGGTTAGATTGGGTCGAGTTTTAACCGAACTCAATAAATGTGATTTGCCTAGGCCTAGCTAAGTTTAATTAATACTAGTTAAAATCAAGTTAATTGGGCTATTTTTAATTTTTTGATAAAAATTATAAAATGACCTTAAAAAAATAATTTTTTTATAAAAATCCTTATAAAATAAAATTTTCTTAATGTTTAGTAAAAATTATAAATTGAATCTTAAAAAATAAAAAATTTATATAAATTATCATAAAATAAATATCTTTTAAAAAAATTCATAGGATCGAATTTGGTTGGCTGAAATGGGTTAATATGGCCAATCTGACCCAATTTGCCTAAATTATTTTTTAATTATTCAGCTCAACGTGAATAGACAAGATCAAGTTGCCTAAGTCGTTAGGTTGTCATACACTATATGTAGTCCTATTTACCTATATATTTTTTAAAAAATTAATATAACATAATAAATTTAGATAAATCTAATATAATTTTTAAGTAAAGGACATTATTGTCAAAAGAATTGATTTTTATCATATCTAGTATTATATAATGCATCACCAAATAAATCATAATATTATTTTATACAATACATTATCTTATATAATATCACATCAGACACTGTATAGCTTTAAAATTTTATCAAATCTTATCCTATCAAATTTTATCCTTTCAAACCTTATATTATTAGGTCTTATCTTATAGGTTATGCCAAATGGATCCTCATTCATTTTCCACCAGAGTCTCTGTGCTTCCTTATGTTGATGGAAAGTAATTCCATCACAAATGTGATGGAATCTAAGCCAACTTTAAGGAATGTAGTGTAAGGGGACACAATTATCTTTCAAATTTAATAAATAAAAATGAATGTTTTATTATTTATAATTCAAAAAATATCTTGTATAAATTTAAAATATAAAAATAAATATTTTAATACTTTTATCAAGATTAGTTAAAAGTATTTTTTACAAATTACAAACAAATATTATTATTTTATTACGTTTTTACTATGGAGGTATTATAGTTATTTGTTCAATTTTTTTTTATTACATTGATTTTATCCAACCAAATAATAAAATAATAACATTCTAATTCATTTCTATCTCATACCAAATATATCATATCATTTTGAACTTATTGTGGGAGATAAAATTGTTAATTCAATGCTTCTTAACTAAATCATGAAAATACTTATTATCTCTATCTCCTTAGATCAACCAAACTTGTTTTACTTTTTGACCCTAGTTGCTATCTCCTTAGATCAACCAACTTGTTTTGCTTTTTGAGCCCAAAAGAAACATTCTTAACTGTAATAAAGTAAAAGTAATTTTTCTTTTAAAAAATTGAGACCCTTGTTAATTTCATCTTAAATATTTATTTTGTATATCTTATATATATTTGTCAAAATTCTCAATATCATTTTAAACGATAAACTTCACCAATTAAGTTAATGAAAAGTCATGTATTGTGATGCATAAAATATCAAAGTGAATTCTATTTTATCTATATGAATATTACTATAATATTAACTCATAAACAATGTCATTCATATATACAAATATATATATATAATCATTTATTAATGAACAAACACATTTCCTTAAAGCTATAATTGACAATCACGAGATGTTGTGGCTATGTCTGATGTACTTCATCATCCGAGATAACAACACCATACCAAGATTCAACAAATCTCAAGGACCTAATGCCTCATAACTTTGGCATATGTCAGGATATCAAGGACCGGTGATGGATTGTATGAACTCGTCCTTTGTGATACACAAGATTCTTATTTAAGGCAAATGCAAAGCATACTAAAATCTTTGTAAAATAACTATAATTCAAGATAAAGAACTTAGTTTTTAGGAAGATAAGAGAAGTTTAGCAAGGGGGCGTGTTAAAAAAATGGATATATTATTGATGGTGGAACTTGCTTAGTTACAACTACAAGGTGGCACTCCTTATATAGTGAATGCTCAAATACATTACCTCACAGGTTACATCATTTGCAAATCACACAAATCACATGTCTAAAGCTAAAGATGATACAAACTTTAACATAGGCCGGCAAAATAGAAGTTGGTACATATTTTGATAAGGTTGATAAGATTTTTGACAAAGTGATTTATGATGAGTTGTCCTCATGAGAATGAATCTCTTCATATAAAATTCTGAATAGGAGAGAGATTATAAATTCTGGAGTCATAGTCAAATTCATTGAAGTCTGCATCTAAATCTAGCTATTATGGGTTTCAACCATCCCATTAGGACTATGATATGACATGAATGAGATTGTCTGTCAAAGGATGCCTACACTCTAGTTGATATATTGAATTGTTCCATATGAAAAATAATAAGGATATAAAAGGAATGGAATAATTATTTTATTATAATATAAAAAAATATAAATGTTATTATATTTATATATTTGGTTGAAAAAAAATATTAAAATAAAAAATAATGAGAAAATGACTCTTGTATCTTTATTTAAAAAATAATAATGATAACAAGAGTATAATAAATTTTATACAAATTAGATGCAACAATTATCATTAATTTACATATTTATATAAAGAGAATATATATATATATTTTCAATATTCAGACAAGATCTAACTATTAGACGAAGTATAGAAAAAAATTCCTTTTCTATCTTTTTCTATCTCATGCCACCAAATGGTGTAGAGATGTTTTTTAACTCTCTAGTCTCTACCTCTCTTTGGAACAAGCTCAACGGTTCTGGACCCGGAACTCCTCCTTGTGTTTGTTAACACATTAAATGAGAACTCAAATCACCCACTTGTCAACAACTAGAACATCCTCAACACTGCTCCCTCACACATGTCACCAAGTAGCACAAATAACCAGCCACGTATGCCACTACCCCTTGCCATATAAATACACCCCCATTATTCACAACAATCTTCGCATGCATTTGCAGCCAGGTAGCCACGAGAATTATGGCGAAGAGTAAGGATGACATAAAGTATGGAACTTCACAAGCAAGGCTTTCAGAGGACGAAGCAGTGAGGGTGGCCTACAAGCATGGCACCCCACTGGAAGGAGGAAAGATTGCAGAGTCTGAAACCATTGATGTGTTTTCAAGTGCTCGAAATGTTTCAAAGGGACAAGACACGGATTTTTCTAACACTGATCAGTCTCAGCTACAGCAACGTAATACTGCAGATACTGAAGGAGGAGGAGAAAAAGAAGGAGGAGGAGGAAGTTCTACTATGGATTTCATTACTGGTGCTCCTCGCTTGCCCAAGAAAGGGCCTCCATTGGCGGGTCACAAATATTGAAACTAATATATGTACTTGTTTCTTGGGAGTATGGTTGAAAGGGTGTTTTTGAATTTTATCTGAAATTAAGTTTATTTCCAGAAAATTTTAAACAGTGCACTTATCCCATGGATTGATACATAAGAGTTTTTCTTGCAGGGTCCTTTTAGAAAGATTGATCAGTTTGGAGTTTGGCCAGGTTTTTTGTAAGGACAATCGAACTCAGATATATCTTTTTATTTGATTTCATAGTACCGCCATAAAATCTTTCGGTCGGGCAAATATCAAACTCGTTGGTTAACATTTTGACCATTCATTGTGCAGACAACAATCAGTGGGGCCGAAAAAGTAACAATTTTTTAGAAATGAGTGAGAAAAAGTACTTTCATGTTGTGGACTAGAAAAAATGCTATATTCAAGTTTCCTCAGCCTTGGTAGGGATTGGTTATATTAAACTTAGGGCTTAGGTATAAAAATAAAAATAGATAGAATAAAAAAGAAATGAATAAAAAATGATTCGTATTCTTATTTAAAAAACAATAAGAAATTATTAAATAATAATTATAAAAATATAATAGAGTAATGCAATCTGACAAAAGGTTCTTACCCTTAATTTTCACTTTCAATTATTTTTCACGAGCATGCTTTTACTCCTAATATGAAAGAGCCGCTTGGAATACATCTTTTTACCGAGCATCAGTGGAATACAGACTAATCTCAGGTAAAGCAGTGCAATTATCTTAAATATCCGTGCAGCCATAGGATTAGCATTCACCGAAAGAAGCAAACTATAGTCACAAACAGCAAAAATGATTGTTTCAGGTAGCTACAGAATCTGCTGGATTCAGTCTTTCCACAATCCAGCAACAAGAACAAGAACTACAAGTAAAAAATCAATAGAGCCAGGACTCCCTAAGCTAATATCAAGGGGAAACAGAATCAGAATATTTAGCTCATGCTTTTGTCAAGCATATTCTTACACGTAGTTATACAGCTTACTAAGAAAAGAGATATACCACACTGATGTGAAAGAGTGAAATCGAAGAATTTAGTTTCGAACATAGCTCGACAACACTCTTAAATGAAAAAAAAAGTCAACCGCCAATCCTTTCCACTAAGCTGGCATGCATCTCCAGACAGCTTATGCATTGTAATTCAATGAATAACAGGCTTTAAAGGATGAGCTCTAAGCTTTGACAGATCCAGCCTCGAATCCAGATCTTCATCCAGTTCACCTACAACACTTCTACAAAGCCCAAAGGGAGAACATACAAATTTAGCGAACATAACAGGACACAAGGAATGCGGCAGTAAGAAGTCTAATAGAAAATATAGAAAATATTTGGAGGAAAGGACATACATATTGTCACCCCTAATAATGTACAAACCTAGAACAAGTTGCTGGACACCTTCCTGTCATTAGAAACAAGAATGAGAATCATTAGGAAGACTGAAAGAAATATGGAGTACGGCTTAAAAATTGAACTTACAGGAAAGAATCCGTAGCTATTACGAAACTATAAGTTAAGAAAAGATTCAAAGACATGGTTATGAAGGTGGGGGAGGGAACAGGTGGAAATTAACAGTCACATAATTCTGTCATGTAAACAGTAACACGGGTGATAAAAGGCAAAAGAAACTTATGTGGCGATAGCCCACTAACATTATTTATAGCAAATCCAGCAACAATTTCTATATTTAGGAAAATTAAGTCCTTTCAACAGCATCTCCATATCCAACCACAATACAGTCAAAATTTAAAAGTGAACAGCTGTGACGCAAGAGTTCATATTTTCAAGTTACCAGTCCATATCCACAAAGTAAGGCAAAGAATTTCTAAATCTCAAAAAGACAGAGGTCTTATCAAAGTTTTTGCACAACATTATTCTTTTTAACCACATGACAATGAACTACAACCCAGGAACTGGCACATGACTTGACACAAATAGTAGCCACATGGTTAATTTTTTTTTAAAAAAATGGCTATGCTTGACTGTAGCGTAGCATGTTATCTTGAAGCTATCTCTCTAAAAGCTTACCTAAATAAATTTACGTCACTATCTTCGCTCAAACTGATATTTCAATTGAGTAAAGTATTGAAAACGATTGACTACTAAGCCTTTAAGATTCATTTCATGCCACAAAGGTCAAATTTTAAATGAACCAATGCAAATAACATGTTATACTAAGTCAATTATCTCATATCTCATCCTCATTAACAAATTTACACAGCAGTCAGCACCTCAAATTGTGATCTTCTTGAAGGGGGAAAAAAAAAGAACTTCAGCAATGAATAAAGAATAACCATTAAGGGCTTGTATCTGAATAGATGTTCATTTTATCAGTATCGGACAAATCTAAAAGGCACCACATTTTTTCATTCCAAAAGCCACTTTACAGAGCCAGACATTTTTTTAGTGTAAGAACCAAAACCCAAAATAGTTTTCAAAATTTGATTGTTTGGTTCATTTCACTTTCGGTAAATATATCTTCAAGGACCAAATGAAAAATGCAAAACAAGTCCCTTATAGGCTTTTAACAAATCAACAATAATTTCTGGCACAACAATAGCCCAATTCAAAGCTAATCTTTTCAAAGTATAGAACTAATGAGATTGTAATTCGCCTGAAAATTATAGATGTTCAAAATTCTAATCTACAAGGGAAACACTAGGTTTATCCGTTCTCACTTTGACTCACTTTTCCAATCGTATTGTGCAAAATATAAATAATATAGGTATGTTACTGATGTTAGGACTCATTGATAATCATGTGAAATATCCCACAGAATCTCACCCATACCTTGGTAGAAAAAACTCGTTCATGTGATTCATCGAGAATAATATTTGTTGCCTGATCGAAACCCTTCAGGACTCCCTAAACAGGAAATCAGTGTGGTCAGAACAAATGATAAAATTTTAGATACTGTCAAGAGACACTTGTGCAATATACCAGCACTCACCACTATATTTCTTCCATCATTCGTAATCACTGAAATTGTCTCTGCCAAAAATAAAATGCTTCAGTATGAGGTACTACTAACAGAATGACTCAGAAAACAATCTTCATGGGACTAATACTTGAAGGAAAATCAGTTCCATTAACTTAAATGGTTGTCTCTAATAAGCAGGGCAAATAATAAACCTATACTAACAAAGTAATTAACATCAAGTTAAAAGATAGAATATGTTACAGATGGCTTACGATCTACAAGAGACTCAAGACCAGGCCCAGTTGACATGCTGCAGAATCAATTATTAGCTTAGTTTGTTACTGCACTTGTCTTCACACCTGTAAAAGTTTGATATCACCATAAAAGTAGGAAAGAAGAAAAGGGGATCAGTGTATTGGACTGGATACAAAAGGGAAGAACATAAACAAGACAAAGTATAATATTCTTAACCAATTCAATTCATATTCAAAGAGGGGGGGGGGGGGGGGGGGAATGTATTAACCCCAAAAGCACAGGCGCTGAAACAAGGGAAAAGGGGACCATCAGCTTTCAACCATCAGTACAGGTACGATCTGAGTCTTAAAAAGTGTTTCAGGTAAACTTGTATGAATTCTACTTGTGAAAAGCAGATGAAACAGATGCAATGAAATACAAAAAATAAAAGAAGAGAACTGTGTCCCCGACAAATATAACATATTTGGTCAGCTACTCCAGTCCAGTTGCATGAACGATGCACGGGTTGAGAATTGAAACATGGAGTGCTCAATCAAAGTATACCTTCACAATCTCATATTTGAGATAGTTTTTACTTTAGCGTACAAGTTTACACAGATGGAGATTCAAGTTAACCATGTTAAGCATCAATGATATCAATCATTTCTAAACTTCAGGAGGTTATGGCAAACTCAAAAGCTCAAATACTAATGAGCTTTATGCACAACAGGGATATAATAACTACCATACTTTAGCAACTTCTCCTAGTCAAAAGGGGTTAAACCTAGAATGCAAATTTAAAACAAGAACGTAATTCTCACTATCATAAGTTTGCTTCTCCCCCCCCCCCCCCCCAAAAACCTTATGGTGTTAAGATTACAACCATAACTCATACCAACTAACAGAAATCCATACTTTACAAGCACATATTATCAGATTGAGAGAACTGATGACAAATGGAGACCAAAAACTCATTCTTACGGCCGAAGCCATGCCGCTAATCACCGCTGAAGAAACAAAGCAGGCGTTTCATAAAAGAGAAACATCGGAAATCACCTGTAGAAGGCACCCGCGCAATCGGCGGCAAGAGAGGGCCGTCGGTGAAGTCGCCGGCAGGAAAGAGCTCACAGAGGCCTTCACACAGTGTCACTCCGCAAGTGAGACGGGGGGGATTGGGGATTTTTGAGAAAATTGTGGTCTTTTTAGTTTTTCAAAATTAAATATAAATTGAAATAGGGACAGATTATAGGTGGTTTGGGTCTACTTTTAAGCCCACTATGAAGAGTAAAAGAGGTACAAATACGGTTTTTCGACGTTAATATAACCAAAAAAAAAAAGACTCAAATGTTTTGTCACCAAAATTTTTTTATATATTTACAATTTTATTTTTTTTATTTTTTATATTAATGGATTGCGGTTTTTCAGATAACGTGACCCTTTTTTTTTTTGAATTGGATAATAGTATCTGAGATGTTGCAATTCAATTTTATAAATTTTTATTTATATTTAATTATTTATATTTTTAAATTTATTTAAAAAAATTTAAATTTAATATATTTATTATTAAATTTAAAATTATCTATAAAAGTGTAAATTAAATTTTTATTTTTTTAGTTTTAATTATAATTGAAATTATTTTAATTAATTTTAAAATATATAATTTATTATTACTATTATTATTTCAACATTTTGAATTTTTTCATTTCAAATAAATTATTAGATTTATTATTTTTAAAAAAATTGAATTGAATTATTTTTATTTTTCATCTAATTTTTAAATTTAAAATTTCTATATTTATTTCATCTAATTTTTTTAATTTCTTCATTTAAATCAATTATAAAATTTAAAATTTTAATTCTTTGTAGTTATTATATATATATATATATATATATTAATTTGTTAGCTTCTTCAAAATCTTTAATTTCTAGTCATTGAATGTTTATGTTTTTGGGATGAAAAAAAATGCAATTGTAGGTTTCTTTTTTTTTTTTTTGGATACACAATATATTTTTTTTACTTCGTCTTTCGCATTGAAAGAATAAAGAAAAAAAATGATATGATTCAACCTCAAACCCATTTGAATGTAACTGATAATAACGAGGCCAATGAATTAATGTGTATTCAAATCATAAGAACTAGTAATCGACAATATGCTTATATTGGTGACGTTATAGACATTCAAGAATTAGAAATTAAAGATTTTAAAAAAGTTAACAAATTAATATATATAATAATTATAAAGAATTAAAATTTTAAATTCAAAATTTTGTAAAAAAATTTTAAATTTTGTAATTAATTTAAATGAAGAACTTAAAAAAATAGATGAAATAAATACAGAAAATTTAAATTTAAAAATTAGATGATAAATAAAAATAAAAATAAAAATAATTCAATTCAATTTTTTTAAAAAATAATAAATCTAATAATTTATTTGAAACAAAAAAATTTAAAATGTTAAAGAAATAATCATAATAATAAATTATATATTTTAAAATTAATTAAAATAATTTTAATTATAATTAAAACAAAAAAATAAAAAATTTAATTTACACTTTTATAGATAATTTTTAAATTTAATAATAAATATATTAAATTTAAATTTATTTTTTAAACAAATTAAAAAATATAAAATAAAAAATTATAAATTAAGTCGCAACATTTTAAATGTCACGACTCAATTCAAAAAAATAAAAAAAAGAGTTGCGATATCTCATTAATAAAAATAATAAAAAAATTTAAATATATAAAAAAAAATTTTGACGACAAAACATTTGGGTCATTATTTTTTCTTTGTTATATTAACATCGAAAATCCATACAAACATAGCCTTTTATTAGGGCTAAACTTTCTTTGACCAAAAACAAAACGCCTAAACATTTTTAAAAACAAATTTATAGAGCCTTTACAAAAATGTTCGATTAGATTTAAGTTGACACAAATGAAAAGAGCAGCCTTAAACTCCCTGCATACTTTTTTTAAAACAAAAAGAAAAAAAATCAAATAAGAAGTAGGATAAAAAAATTATGGTATATTTTATTATTATTTCAAATTTATGAATATAATTATATATTTGGAGTAGTTTTATAATTAGGTTAATAATTATTATCAATAAAAATTAGAGATGGCAATAGATTAAATTAGGACAACTTTTTAATTATCCATTCTCATTTTGTTTATTTATATCTTGTCCCATTCTTATCCTATATTTTAACCTCACAAAAATCGAGGCAAGACCGGACAAGATAAAATACTTGTTCACAATAAATTTAATAGAATAATAAAAAACACCCATGAGACGATGCACTGAAATGAGCAAGCAGATTGGTGGAATAGACAATTTTGTATTTGGATGAATGACTACCTTATGTTATATTAAAATTTAAATAAATTTAAATAATTGACTAAATAAATAAATAAATATTAAAAATTTTTGATAAAAAATTATTTATATATATATATATATTAAATGAGACAAGAAATGATTCAGGACATAAATGCCCTTACTTGGCCCTGAAACTGAACATTTCTTTTTGGGTTTTTTTTTTAAATTTGTTTCAATAATTAGTTAACTGTTAAAATCATTCCCCTTGAATGAATTAGGACAAGTTAGGTTAAAGCAGGCTAAGTTAAAATTGTCATCCTTAATAAAAAAAGGTTATCGATTAAAATTATTATGATATTAATATTGTATGTGATCTGAATAAAAAATGACTCAAGTACTCAAGTGATCAACAAACTTTAGTCAATGATTAAAGCCTTTGTAATATAAGAGTTTGAACTCATGAAAAAAACACTTATAAAAAGGGATAACTTCAACACTTCAATAGAAATTAATGGAAATTCAAAAAGATATTCATAGAAAATCAAAAAAATGAATTTATTTTTCAGAATGTTTTAGTAAAATTAGAATTTTTATTTAATGGATTATAATCAAGGCTTTAGATGAAATCATATGTTTCAAGAAATATAAAACCTAACTAAGGATATTCTTGGATTTGATTCAAAATCAATCCAAACTAAACATATGAGCTATCAAATGGAATGAATCTGATTGATTTAGTTTTTATGGTTGGTTTAGGTCTATTCTGAACCATTTGATTCAACAAAATTTCTTTTATTTAGGATTATGTATATAACTCCAATAAACATGTTTATATTTATATGAGTTTCTATTTTATCTCTCGAAGTATAGAATTATTTTTAGAGAATCACACTCTAATTATAAGTAATAGTTTTTTGAATAAACAAAGGGATTAAAGCCAACAATTATATAGATAATACCTTTCAACAAGTTTTTTATGCATAATATTATGTTGAAATACATTATTAATCTTTCTAGATATATTTTGATCAATACCAAACTAAGAAATGATAATAAAAGATCGAATTGAACCCTTTTGTTTTGGTAGATTCAAAACTCATGTCACTTGATTTTTTCAGCTTTTTTAATTCAATTTAGATTGAGTTGATTTGATCTTTTGGATTAATTTTAAACACCCTTAAATCCAATGCATAAACTACTCCAAAATGAAAGTTATCTCTACTTTTTTGCTTGCTATGTTGGCACTTGGAAGGAAATACAATAAAAAACATAGAAATTTAAAATTATTACACATATGGCATATTAGTGAAATAAATTCAAAACACATCATTCGAGTTTTTAGAAACTAAACAACAATCAAATTCATATTTTTAGTTTAAATCATACCAACTCAATTGAACAATATCATATATTTGTATACGTAATACATAATTATATATCTATATATAAAATCAACACTTATTTTATTGTTTATGTTATCATAAGATTATTGGATAATACGATGGATAAGTAAATAATTGGAATTATAATTATGACCATCAACCATGAATAATATTGCCAAAACTGGTGGATGGGTTGGTTTAACAAAAAAATTGATGAATTGATCTATTATATAATTTAAAAGAAATTTCAAATTAGAGTATTAAAGAATCAGTCACACTCATTCAAAAATTAAATTAAACAAGATAATCTTGTATGTGAACTGATTGAATGAGTCAAAGATGAGTTACGAAAATGACAATGGCATCATGATGCTCATGCAAGCTGTGAGTGCCAACATTCTTGCCACTAAGCCAGCTTAAATTGTTACTTATTATATGCAATATGGAACATGGGACCTTATGGTAACAATAGAGCAACTCCACGGTGTATCCTAAGAAGCTTAATTTGTTAATAAGCTACCAATTTTCATATAAATATAATTATAAAAAATTATATATTGATAATAAATTTTAAATTTTAATATATTAAAATTATATTAAATATATTGTTAATTTAATCAATTATTAGTTTAAAATTTAAACTACTTAAAATTTTGTGAGTATTTTAATATTTAAAGTTTATTAATATTTTGTATATTAAAATTTTTTAAAAAATATTTAATTATTACTCTTTCAATTATAATTTTATTACAGTCAAATTAATAAATCATAAATTAATATTACTCTGATTTTAAAAACACTCTCCATTAATCAAAATGTGATCCTAGCGCAACATTTCCCCTTTTTTTCTAAAAAAAAATATTTTCCAAACTCAAAATAATTTTTAAAAGTCAAAAGAAAAAAGTTTCCCAGAATTGGCGGTGTTCAACTTCCCGAAAACTCACTATACATAACCAGAGCTTCTTCAATTTCATACAGAAATTTTCTATGATTGTTCTCTTATATCCATATAACTGGCCCAGGATACAGAATTTGGAGAAAAATCGGAGCTTAAAGATGAAATCGACAAGAGAGAAAGATAACAATCGAGGCATCAGTTTGCAAATGCACAACCTCCATCAGCGTCTTCTTCATGCATTGAACCTAGGCACCAGGTTTCTTTAATTTTTATTTCACTTTCAACTTTGACACCAAGTCTCTGCATGGTTCACCCATTATTTCTTTTCTTTTTGATGGGTTGATTCTTGAATTTCTTGGCTATTAGTTTTTCAAGCTTGAAAAAGGTGGTTATATTTTCGAACTTTGTCAAGATTTTATTTTCAAGGGAAATTCGAATTTTGCGTGCTTGTGTTACCGTGGGTTGTTTCTGAAGTTCTTGGTGAATTAGCAGATATTTTGACGAGAAGACAAACGGATGGAAATGGCAGAGCGCAAACATTGAAGTACAGAAACAAGTAATACGCTCAATTGATGCGTTTCTTGATTTTATAACTGGAGATACACGTGCAGCACATCATACTATTGTAAAGGTACACTGATTGCATTTTCGGGTTCAAGAATTTGCTTGGAGTTTATGCCTACAAAGTAGGGGAATTGACCATGTAAATCCTCTTTTCCCATTTCCTCCGAATAGAAAACCATGGTTTTGGATTATAATTGTTCTCTTGTCCCATCATTCCTATCAATATGCATTTCAACTTTTTTTGGTGTGTCTAGTGGCAGTTGCCCTGGCATTTCCCGCTTGTTAATAATATTAGGATTGGTCTGGTTTGAATTATATGAATTAGCTTTGATCAATGTGGTATCTAGTGTCATGATAAATCTGATCTGATATATAGTTTTATATATTATTTCACTTCTTCAGGAGTCGGTTGCTGATATTTTGGGAGCATTATTATGGATTCTTCAAAGCAAAAGTAGACCCTTGTTATGTATGGCAGCAAATGTAGCAGTAAAGTTAGTTAGCGTTTTACCCAATTCAGTATTGCCATCTTATATATTAGATCTTGTCTATGCTCTATCATCCTTGCTATCTTCACCTCATATAGAAGTTGCAATACCCTGTTCTACTTCTTTGAATTTGGTAATCTCAAATTTAAGTGCTACAAGTTTGAAGGCAGTTTGGGAGATATTGAAACAAACAGAATGTGTCATTCATATTGTTGGCAATGTAAACAATTTTATTGGAGGTGGAGGTCCAACGAAAATTGAATATTTCAAAGAGATGTCTTTGCTTTTGAGCTCAATACTGTTGCGGTGGCCTCCGACTCGGTTTCCTGTTTGGAATGACGATAAACTAATGAAGGCTTTGGCAGATATGCATACAAGGACAGATATTTCTACTAAACTTGTAATTTTGAAGTTGTACACATCTTTAGGTATTAAAATATGTTTTCTCCCAGCCCCATACCTCTCCAGATGTACTTTTCCTTGTTATCTTTGATGCTCAAGCTTTTTGGTTAACTGATTTACAATTTCTGTTGCCAGCTTTATGTGGTTCTGTGGCCAGAAAACTTATAGAGAATGGAGAAGTCTTTCTACAAATGGTTGTGCAATCCATGGGAAAATCATACCCTCATCCTGTTAGAATAGAAGGCTTTAGGCTTGCTGAATGTCTATTGGTGAGAGTTCTTTCTCTATAATTTAACATTGGATGCAATCGGTATTTTACCTGACACTTTCATGCTGTCTTCTCAGAGATCCCAAGAGAATTGTTTGAAAGTGATGGATACATGTGGTGAAGTTCTTGTTGACGCCATAATTTGTGGGATGGAAGAAACAGAGATGCATTCTAGAAAATTTGGAAGCAAGAATAGTTCTATATTAGTGGAAGCATGTCGATTGGCTTTAGTAACTCGTTGGCCAGGTGTGCATCATATTAGTTTTTGGAAGAAAAAAATTGATAGAGTCCTCCTTAATCTTTTGATGGAAAATATTCAAGATCTACCAGATGAACATGTCTTGTCATTGGAAAAACAAATATCCATTGCAAAGGAGGGTTTAAAAGCCAATTATCATCTTGGTTTGAGGAGTTATGTGTGGGACATTCTTGGGTGGCTCGTAATACACTCTGGAGAAAATTTCAACCCTTGTACACATGCAATGGAGCTCCACATCAACTTACTTATCACATGTGCATGGTAAAGTAATTTCTGTGCATTATTTTTGCTTGATGGCTTTATTATGTATTTTGGCACTTATGCTTTAATATATCGTGTATATGTGTATGTTATATTTTCTTTCTACTTCTGTTTACTTTATTGTTTAAATTAAGTAGATGAATATTTTGTACACCTTCATTTTGTTGGTACTATCTAAATTTACTAATTGTTATTTCCCTTATCTTCTGTAGCTTGACATTTTTGGACGTGATTCAAAAATGGTGCCGAATATATCAAAAGGACGTTGATGATAGTTTTCAAGGTGAACCAGTGTCAAGGGCTGTTCTAATGATGATTTATTCTCCATGTAATTACATTTCATCCCAGGCTAGACTCATATTATCTAATACATACTCTATGGGTGTTTTCATAAACTTAATAGATACTCTAGTTTATACATCATCCCTTGAAAGCTATGGTTCATTTGATAAACTTCAACTTGTTATCAACCTGATTGGGTTGACTTGTTTTTCAAGTTTACCACAGCATCAAAGATCTGTTCTTGAAAGCAGAGGGATAAAGGCAGCTGCTCTTATAGTAAAACGATGCCTAAGCAATGATATTGATGTAGCAAGGCTCAGCTTGACTCCTCATTTGCACACTACATTCTGTGAAAGATCTTGTTGCTGGATGGGTGCAGAAGATTGGGAAGGTTCTAATATTCTCTTATTTTATGGTTTGTGGGGCTTAGCCGAAATGGTACATCAGTCTGCTTCTTTACAAGATGACCTTCACAAATCTATTGCTGAGGTAGCATATTTTGAAGGTCAATTAGTCTGCAAACTCCATGAGATCTGTAGTAGTACCTCTTTCAGTCCTGGTTTGAGATGGTATGCAGCTTATATTCTTAGTCATTTTGGATTTTATGGTTTCCCAAATGAACTAGCCAAAAGGATTGGGAGATGTCTTAATGAGAAAGAATATGCAGATATACAACTCTTTGTGGCAAATGGTGATACTTTGAGTGTTCATGGTGTTATTCTTGCTGTTCGATGTCTGTCACTGCTCCCTCCTGAAGTCTTACCTGTTAAAGAAAAAAGAATCAATGGCTTAATGGATAAATCTGTCAGACCGATCATTAGGGAAGTTCGTTTATCTTCTCATGTCGATTACGAAGCGTTGGTGAAGTTGTTGGATTATGTTTACTTGGGAGAATTTCATGCCAGAGAAGAAACTGTAAAGAAGTTGAAAATTCTTGCCAAGCGCTGCAATCTACAGCCTCTCTTGCAAATGCTTTATAGACAAAGTCCAAAGTGGGGCACATCGTTTCCCAGCTTTGATCTCACTTCATCTCTTGTTTCAGCTGGAAGTTGTTTTTCGTATGGTTTACCTCTTGATTAGCTTCTCACTGATATCTTGAGTGTAATCTTGCTTTTGTTTTGCATTTTCCACCTTCTGCTGATCTTGATCTTTATTTTCTTTCAAATTTTGTCCCTTAGTTGGCACTTTTGTAGTAGTCTTCAAATCAATTTTCTGGAGTCATACTGAAAGTTATGTCCCTACATTGTTTTTCATATGAAAGTTCTGTTTTCGAAGGACTATCAAACTTGAAAACAGTTGTGGAGACATGCAACTAAATGCAAAAATTTTGTGAAGCTTACAGTAAATCAACTACTATTAGTTAGTAGTCACTGATTAGAACTTGCTTATTAATTAAATTTGTATTCACTTGTGATTTTGGGCTAATAGAGGCTTTATAGAAGATTGATAATAGGATCATTGCTACTATATATTTTGAAATAATTAAGTTGCTGGATTCTGATCTAGTCAATTTCTGTTTTCAGGGATGTTGTATTGGAATCTAAAACAGATAAACTTGAAAGATGGACATGCTGTATATGCTCTCATTCTGTTCCACATTTGCATGTTCACAAAGTTATATTACAGTCTGGCTGTGATTATTTGCAGGGTTTGTTGCGTTCAGGAATGAAAGAGAGGTGATCAACTTATGTACCAGCATGATCTAGAAATTTAATTGTCTATATAACTAACAGTTTTTATGATAGGACAAAGATGAAAATTACATCCGGAAGTCTATACTCAATGCTTTGCCTATTCTTGACAGTCAAAGCTCTTAAATATGGAAATACATGTTCATAAGGAAGAAATGCATGTATGCAATTATATCTCACTTTTCCTTGGCCCACCATCATATGTAACCTTACTTTCTGAGGTTAATTATATTTAAGGCTCAAGATTTAAATTTTTCTTCACATGCTTGTTTTAAGGAAGTAGACAAGTAGTTCTTATATCTACTGAAATCAGCATGCTCTCAACTTTAGACAGTCTAATCTAATAATTGGCTGGAACTACGTTCATTGTCTTCATTTGTATTGTGTGTCATATATATATCCCGTGTTGACAGCATGCTAACTCTTTAGTTGCATATTCAGGTGCAGTTTTTTTGTTTTTTCAATGAAAAATAATTCAAGCTTTCTTATCTGTTTGCTTTACCTTTTGCGATCCTTTGCATATCAGCTGCTTTTCTCCTCACCCCCCTTTTTCTCTCTCTCTTTTAAGGGATCTAAATCAATTCTCAATTCTCAAATATTATTCATTCTTGCAGTCATTCACAAACTATAAAGGTTCCTATTAGTTGGGAAGCATTGGCTAAACTCGTGCACTCGTTCTATTCCAATGAGCTACCAAATCCTCCCTCTGGATGTTTGTGGGATAATATGGATGATGAAGAAAAGCTATTGAATTTGCGACCATATGTGGAGCTTTATTGGCTTGCTGAATTCTGGATTTTGGAAAATATTCAGGAAGCCTGCTGGAATGTGATTGTGTCTTGTCTTGATTCTGCGAAGCACTTGTCCATTAAAATACTTAAAATGGCTGGCGACCTCTCTTTGTGGAAGTTGGCTGACATAGCAGCAAATCACATGGCTCCTTCATATGGTCATTTACGCAATACTGGTGAACTTGAAGAATTGGATGATGTTCTAGTTCGCTTAATTTGTTCTGCTTCTACTCAACTTACCCAAGATGGAGGAAATTGCTTTAGATGATTTATTAATATCTTCAAGTTGATTTGTAGTCGAGGAGATTCAGGAGTCATGAAGGAAAACTTCTGGAGCCTGTTATATTACATCTTTGTCAGGTATGGTGGCATTTATCTCAGTTTATTTGTTTATGTTGGAGATTTTAAGTATAGCAAGAATATAACTGTGTCTATTAAAGAAATCCTTGTTATTTTGGTTAGGGACATGAAACTTGATACTGTCTGTTTGTCTTCCTTCCATTACCTCGACGGTTTGGTTTTTGAGTTTGCATTTTGCAAGCATCAGCACTAGTATTGCTAAAGCTGACAGCTCTGGGGGGAAACATAGGAATACCTTGTCTAAGCTGTAACTTCTGTTCTAGTTGAAAATTCATGTTGCTTCTAGTGCTTTGGCTGAAACATTTCGTTTGTCCTGGAGGCTTGAGATATTTAACAGATGTGGTTTTTAGTCCAATTTTCATCCAGTTGCCTGCATGGTTAAATTAATCGCAATGTTTTAATTTATTGATGGCTTCTCTCTTTTTCCCACTTCGCTGTCTTCCTAACCCCTTAGTCCCCTCTCTCTTGGGCTTTTATCTGGGACACGACTAAAATCCAGAGGGCTAAGCTGTACTTCTACCAATTTCACATCTGTATCAGTGATGACAACTTTGATAGAGTAGGGTTCCAAACACACAACTCTGTTTACTCAGTATTTTCTTTCTTGCTTGTGTTATTGGTGCTTGATAATAGTACAACAATTACAACAACAACTCTTTTCTTATTAGGTAGGGTCAATTACATGGATCAATTAACGCCATAAAATCCTATCATGAATCATGTTATTGGTGCTTGATATTCAATCAAATTAAGTGTATATTATTTATCTTAAAACATTCCAACTACTGATTGTGTGCTATCATCCACACTTATACATGTGTGTCGCATCAATTTTTTATTTCAGCCAATGGGAAGAAAGTTTGACCAGAGACGAGGCAAGTCTTATGTAAACTCACTATCCTTCAAAGTATGTGCAATAATTTCTTCTGGTAGAGGTAAGAAAACCTATTGCTCTTTTAGGTTTTCAATCTGAACGTTGTTCTATTTCATTAACTCCTTATGAATGATCCCTTTTCACCAATGATGATTCTATTAGAGGGAGGAGGGGGGTTGGGAAAGAAAAAAAATGCTGCCATAGTTGGGATGAAATTTGTAACATGGGTTGTTTACATATTACACACGATATGCCATAATCCTGGTGTGGCATTATTTAAAGGTGGACAATATTTTGAAAGTCTGCTGATTAAACTTGTATAGTTTGTTATTTTCAACTCATACTCTCAGTGCATTGTAGTTTAGTAATAAATGCCCGCCTTTCAGGTATCTCTGCTTTCTAACTCAGAAGTTTGTGAAGTATGCTGTCAATCACTGGTACACAAACTTTGAACAAAGATTAACTAGTAGTATGGTATGAAGTTTTACAAGTCAAAATATGATGGAAGAGATGCAGCGAAAGTTCAATGCTTTATTGTGGAAGGATGTCAACAACAAATATTGGGAAGCTACAGCTAATTAAACGAGGTTGCATACCGAAGTTGGGAAGGAGGAGTGGGGTTTATGAAGCAGCTAAATTCTATTATTCTAAGGCTTAGGCCTTTTGTTTTAGAGATGCAGTTCCTTGTGTTGTGGGTAGCTGGGATGAAGAAATATGTCTTGAAAACTGGGAGTGTTAGGGGACATCACTGTTAACTAAAAAATATTGGATGGAGGAAAATTCCCAGACGAGATACCTGGCAAGAGATCTACTATTTCATTATTTGCGCACCGTGATTAATCCATTTTATGGTAGATCAGGCTAGCTGGTAGGCCCCTTTGAAACTTACACTGTGTTTGGATTGGGGAGGAGAAAACTGAAGGAAGAGAAAATTGAAAAAAAAAAAAATTTCTTTATATATTTGGAATGACGGATAGAAAATGTAAAAAAAAATTATTAATTTGATATAATAATGTTGTTATTATTTAATATTAATGATTTTTATCAATAAATGAGATATTTTAAAAAAAATTTTTTAAATATAAATTAATTATTCTATATATATATATTTTAAAAGAAAAATATGAATAATACAAAAAAGAAAACTAATTTTTAAAAAAGTATTCAAATAGTAGAAAAAAATTATTTTTGAATAAGATAAAAAATGATCTTATTCAAAAATAATTTTTTTATTAAAAAAACATATTCAAAATTTTAAAAAATATATTCTTTAAATTAATTAAATTTTATTTTTTAAAAAAAGTATTTATAAATTATTATTTTAATACAATGAGTGTGATTATTTATTTTATATTTTTGTAAATATTATTTTAATATATATTAATTACTTTAAATATAATATATATAAATATAATAAATATTTTAAATTAAATTTATATATTATATATAATATATTATTATAATACTATATATATTCATTGCCAGTGAATGTCAATACATTATATATATATATATATATAATTCGAATGAATGACCCGATTTTTATTTGGTCGCAAACGACTGATTGTGGTTTTTTTTTAAATTATATATATATATATATAATTTATTGATTTTAATATTAAAAAAATGTTACTATTTTGTAAAATATATTTATTATTAATTTATTTTATAATAAAATTTTAAATAAATAATTATAATATTAATTATTTAACTAATAGATTAAAATGTTAAAAAACTTTTTGGTGAGACCCATATTTATTTTTTTTTCAACTTTTCTTTTCTTTTTTTTTTTTTTTTTGCATTCAAACGGGATAAAATTTATTTTCTCCTCTTTTTTTCTCAACTTTTTCTCCCCCTTATTTTTCACCCCATCTGAATAAACCGTTAGGGTCTTAAATTGGTGTGATCACGGGGCATTCTTGTGCACATAAGCTTGCTAATACTTGTATAGTAACGGTATATTCAAGCCAACCTGTGCCGAGATTAAGTATTTGTCGATGAGTGCTTGCTTCGGGGGTCCTACCATGTCAAAAGTTATATTTTTTGTTATTTAATTTTATTCATTTGTGAGCAAAATTCATAGATAGGTTAAGCGGCTCAACCTATGGATGTTCTATACGGCTTAACTTGAGCCTACGCAAGAAAAATCCGTCTGAAACTATTACGTAATGAGATCAGGCCAGAAATTCTGTCATATTTGACAGTTTTAGGAATTTAAATGAAACAAAAGTGAAGTTTTCATGGATATGTACCTCTTACGAGATGATTGACCGGGTCACAAACTGGAGCTTTATGCTGTTAAGATCTAGACTCGCAGTATTAAGATTAAGGGTAATGTTACCTAACATAATTATATTATTATCGCTGTGGATAATTGTAATTATGTTAAATGGTTTTATTTAGAACATTTTAGTGTAGTCTTGCTTAATTATAATTCTACAATCTCCAAACATAGCTACCTACTTCAAGCCTTGGAAAAGTAGACATCAAAAGAATGAATTGATGGTATTTTCAAAAGACTAAATATAGGTATAGTTTTTGTTATATATTTACTATCAGATTTTTTATTAAAATATAGTAAATGTATAATTTTTTAATAAAAATATAATTTCATTCAAAATTATATAGTTATTTATAAAAATTATATACTTATCATATTTTAATTAGATAGTTATATATTTGTGATATTTTGATTGAGAAATCTGATAATAAAAATATAAAGAATTACATATAAATTATTTTCATTTTCAAATTACAAATCAAAAGGGGAAAATAGAAGTTCCTACTCTTCAATATAGAATTATATGCCATTATTATCATTATTATTATTATTATAGATTGGGGTATTTTTTAATTTTATGCTAATTTTCTTTTTCAGATCATTTTGAGAGTGCACTTTTATTTCATTAGTTGGATACACTCAAGATTTTAATGAATCAAATTGTAACTGATAAAGCAAGACCTTTGATTACCAATAGTCCTTTTGAATATAATGAAGAAAAATTATACTACTAATCATAAACACGTGGTCAAGTGTCAACTTACTGACAAATCAAAGTTTTCTCTGTTTTTAAAACTATATCCTTTTAGGACATGCCATATGCACATGAAGCATATGATCATGTTCCTCTATCTCATATATATTTATATTTAACGTAGTGATTCCTGCATCACTTTCTAGAACCAATAAACATGCAGAAATTAGAAAATGTAAAGTAGTCGTATACTAGTTTTGAGCAACATATTCAAATGAACAGAAATTAAAAAAAAACATAAAATTTAACGTTTATATCCTTAAACTTGATAAGTATGAATATATAGTACGAAGAAGAAAGTACATAATGCCATGTGCCCCTCAAAGATTTAAAAAATAAGGAAAAGCTCAAAACTTCTGTATTAGATACCAGTAAACGATGGCATTAGCAACATTTTTCCTTGTACACATATTTTGTTTGGTTTTAGAGAAAAAAAAAAAAGATTCCCATTCTTCTTTACCTCCATTATTCTCTTTCTACTTTCTAGTATATCCAGTAACATGGGTGTTTTAGTATGAAAAATCAAGGGTCACTAATCACTTTTTTTTAATTTTTTTTTGGGTTTTTGCATCAACGGTTTGTGTTTAGTTAATTTTGATCTAAAAGTGATTAAATAATAACTCATCTTATTTCTCATAAGTAAATAATCAAATGGTGTCAATAATAATTAACTCTCTATTACTAATTGCACTAAATCTTGCTTTAGAGTGAGAATAACTAATTTAATTTAATTTTTATTTTTTTGCCGCAAAAAAAAAAAATCAAATGGCCATGTAGGGCATAATTATGTTGGCTAGCTAGCAACTTGTCCTAATCGGGCAGCGTATCACAAGCATATTCTGTTAAGTATCACAAAAAAATTCTCTATAGTACTTCATCTTGTATAGTTGTAAAGAGGAGGATTAAAAACTTTTAACGTTAGTTTTTAAAAATGTTAGCTTTAGGTATCTATCTCTTTCTAACTATACTATATAGATTTATTCCTAAATGACAAAGGAAACAAATTGTTAAGAATTGGGGATGCATGTATAATATATAAAGTAGGCTACACAAATCTTTCAGAGTTTTGTTGTAATTATATATATATTTTATTTTTAAAAAAAATATATTTTTTTAAAACAAAAAGTTATTCTATACTTTAGATTAATTTAAAATTTTTTGACAAAATATACTTTATTTAATTTTTTTAGTTTAAAAAATTATGTATTCAAGTTAATGGAGAGCAATTTAGTAAAAAAAATTTAAAATTAGACAAAAGTATAAGATAACTCTTATTTTAAAAAAGATTTTTATATATGTTAAAAATAGAAGGGACTTTGTGCAATTTATTTTAATATATATTAAACAAATATTTGGAACTTCAAAAAAATGCCAAAACTATGATATGCATGCACGTGTATCGTGATCTGCTTGCAGTTTGATTAATTACCGTATACTATCTGACTAACATCATTAATCAATGGCTTTTAATTTGATAACGACAAAATATAATCTTGACGTGCATTGGATCTGAGGAGAAAAAGTCTAAAACGACGCCCAATGATATGTCTTTTAAAAACCAACCTCATCGATGGCAGTGCACCATCAAATCAAATCCAAGTTGTTGAGTTTTTCTTCCATTTTTTTGGCCCCAAAGAGAAAGAGAGGATGGTTGCATGAATAAATTATAAAAAAAAGTTCTAACATATATATATTTCTCATAAAATTAATAAAAACTCATTAATATGCTTCTTGCTACATTTCCATCTTCCACTGCCATAAATTTCTCAATAATAATAATAATAACAAAAGAAAGGTTGCAATTAATGAATATCTTAATTCAAATGAAATTTGGTAATGCCAGTCGCAGGTATTCCACAATATCCTTCGTTTCCATGCAGAAATCAGGTCCCATCTGTCTCAAAAACAAACATATAATCACTTAGTCTTAAGCACTCTAAAATCCAAAACATTCATGGAACATCAAAGCAAATAATTAGACTTTCCATTAATTTCTTTTATATATAAACCGGTCAAAATGAGAAAATTTTAGGTAGAATATTGGAGCTATCAAAGATGAGTAAATTAAATATTACACATATATATACATATATAAAGTATTTCAAAGATATATATTTCTCTATAATTAACCTGGTGTAACAAAACATTTTTTTAATGCTTTAACTTCAAAACAGTTGACTCAGCCTCGAGGGATCAAAACAGGATTTAGGTGAAAAGTTCATTTTGTATTATTTACGTTTTTTTTTTCATAAAAACATAGTATGTACACATATATTTTACACAACTCAGCATCCAATCATAATATTATTTAAAAGAAAATATCTTCAAATATCATAATTCTATTAATTAAAAAAAATTTACACTAGAACTTATTTCCAGAAGGAATTATAAATATGTACTACATAGATAAATGTGCAGTAATAATAATTTGAATTTGATATATACCTGAGCAATAACAGTGATGTCAGTGTCATTCGCAAAAGGCACAGCATTGGTAGTGACCACAATCAAATGAAGCTTTGCAATTTCAGTCAACAACGTTGGAAGGATTCCTTTGTGATTCCCACAGTGAACTCGAATGAGCACACTCCTCTCTATAACTTTTGCTTCAATTTCTGGCAGCAGCATGCTTTTTTGGTTGCTGAAGTTGTCGTCATTTGACTCGACGTAACTAGGGTAAGAATAATTACCATTGTTATTATTATTGTCGTTGTTGCCATAAGGCAAATATTGATTACTAGATGGCGAAGAAGATGATGATGATCTCTTCACAAAAACCACTGATTCCACCACTTTCTTCTTGCTCTTTTCCTCAAGGTTTTTGATGCGTTCTTGAAGATCTTTCATGTACTTGACGGCTTCTCCAAGGATCGAAGCCTTGTCCTTCTGTATCAGGAAGAAAAAAGGAAAAAAATTATGGATTCCATGCGAATATTTTACAAGGAAAAGGAAAGTTTACAAAATAATTCATTAATACCTCACTTTAGCCCTTCCAGAAAATAAAGGGAGTGGCCAACCCCAAAAAAGAAAAAGAAAAAAAAGGAAAGAAAAGAAAATAAAGAAAGGGAAACAAAATTAAGAGGCATGTGCCTTTTCACATGGGGATCCCCCCCAAAAAAATTACCTTCTTTATTTTCTAAATAATTAAATCAACCCAATGGTAAGAGAATATATGGATACATGAGGACCAAACTACAGTTTTGTATGAAAATAAATTAAGCCATTAATTAATAATCAAATTCCAAAACTATTTGGCAATCAAAGGCTCTCATATAATGCATGAATCATAATGTTTTTGATGGATTATTTCTTAATCTTAGTAAATAAAAAAACCAACACAATTATTAATTAAATTACAAGTTTGAAAGCAATAACTATAATAATGATGTAGAAGGATATAATTAACCAATTAGGATTGATATTTTCAGGGATAATATTGCACTAAGTAGTTAGAAAGAAATAGATATGATGGAATCCAATTAGTGGTCAATTCCCACTGCTTGTGTTAGTCTCCCTCAAATTGCACTCGATGTAAAATTGGAGAAGATTTGAATTCAAATGGAAGGAGTTATTAAAATACAAGAAAGAAAGCATTAATTAATAATCATTTAGAGGAATATAAGTAATTGATACAAATTAGAATCCTCTCCAACAGTGCACCAAATGCAGTTTCATAGAGACAAACACACAATAGTGATTTTTATCATTTTTGTGTCTAATCTAGTATCCAAATAGAATCAATACCTTTTTCTTGCCTGGTACCACTCTTGAAAGAGCCAAGAACCTCTGGTTAAGGTCTTGTCTTCGCTTTCTCTCAACTACTAAGTGGTGTGGAAGGGGTAAGGGAGTAGTCACTTTGCTTCTCCACTTGTCTCCATTATTCATGGCTGCATCAAACTCAATCCAGTTCATAGAACCCAAAGGTGATAATGGATTCCTCGTAGGTTTCTCAATATCATTTCCATTCAAGTAAGAAAATGAAAGAGAAGCTTCAGAAAAACTAAAAGGAGTGGAATTATTAGTTTCAGGTTGATGATACAATTTCTGATCCGTCAATTGATGACCAGCCTCTTTCTGCTTTGTAACAATTTCAACACCTAAAGAAGACATTTTCTTGGTGTAGAATTCTGGGAAAGTACGAGGGTCCTCCTGCATTTCCTGTGAAAACTAGATGCATCAGAAAAATAAAAGTTTACTATAACATATAAAATTAGTTATAGCTTAGTTGATCAGAATAATTGATGGTTAATAATTGCTTTCCAGATCTCATAAAATAATAATATCCTAAATGCATCCAGTCAATTAAAAATGCATTTTTAATTAAAGTTTCTTAAGATTACGTTTGAATTAAGTAATTTAAACGGAGAAAATAACTTTTGAAAATATTTTCATTGCTTTGTGTGTAAAAAACAACCCGCACACATAAAATTTTTTTATAATTATAATCATTATCCAAACAAAAGTTTTAAAATGCCAAAATTTGAATTGCAAGCAATTTAAAATTTTTTTACATTATAAATTCTATAAAATTCGAAATATCATAATTAATCTGATAATCTAAACACAACCTGAAGAGAAAATATAATCCCTGATTGAAGCAAAAGGGGGAAAAAACATAAAATAGTGATCTTACAAGATCATGTAGCCATGTTTCCAATGAGCCGTCCATCTATATAATTATCAGCAAAATGATAAATTTTAGATTGATCTGAAATACTTTGGCCGTTGGGAAATCCAAAAATGGATGAATTAATTGGGATAGGAGAACTCGGGCTTCGCTTATATATATGAGCTTGACATTTGAGAAATTTCCCATGATGCTTCCAAATTGCATGTGTTAAAATAGCTCATTTTATTTTAACTTTTGTTTTGGTCATCGTTGGAATATTGAGGCTTTCTCTCTCTAACTATTATTATGCTCTTAATTATTTTAATTATCTTTTTGTTTTTTAATTATTTTCCACCGTCGTTGAAAGGGACATAACTGGAGATTCTTTAATTAAAATGCTAGTATATGTTTTGTGCGTATGAAAAAACAAAAAAAATAAAAATAAAATCATATATAATTCCCATTCTCGATCATAAACAACTCATCACAAAATCATTATTAAATATCAATTTCATCTTTTTTTTTTCAGAATAGTGCAAAAAGGAATATTATCTTTTATAGGGCTAACATGTAGGTCTTCTCTCTCTCTTTCTCTAATTTCTTTATATATCGTCCTTCATTAAAAATATTTGGCAACGAAAAGAATAGAGACCCACGTAATTCGTATATCTTGATGTGTAATTTTAGTTTATGTATTGTTAAGAATTTCAATAGGCTTTGAAAGATGATGAGGACATATACACACACACACACACACTATATATATATATATATATAGTGTGTGTGTGTGTGTGAATCTAACGGAAGCATGGACGTCACTAAGTAATCTATAATTGCCAATCCCATTAAAAATTTACAAATATTGTTGGTTTTTGTTGACGATTATTGTACTCATATAATTTCATGATCTTATCTAAAACTATATAGCCAAATTGATATACATAAAATGATAATATTCAACATATTAGAGGAACGAGAATCATGCTCAAATTCCTATAAAAAATAAAGATATGAATCGTGTTGAACTCGTGTATATATGCCTATGCATGTGAGAGAGAATTAAAACAAAAATGAGGGATAAGTTTAATTAAATTTTACTTCTTAGACTTAAAATAAAAATTTACATAGAGAGAGAGAGAGAGAGAGAGAGAGAGAGAGAGAGAGAGAGAGAGAGAGAGAGAGAGAGAGAGAGATTACACCATTAAATGAAGGATTTTTTTTAAATATAAAATTTACTGTTAAATTAGTAGTTTTTATTGTGAGAATCATTTTCAAAAAATGTCACAGTAATATAAAATTGTTTTATGTTTTATTTGAATACAGCAAACTTTTAACTATTTAATTGTATATTTATATCTATCCAATTTTTATAAAATTTAACATAAAACATCAACATAATAATTACTTCTAAACCAATAATTGAATTAATAAAAATCACATTCTCTGATAAAATGTTAAAAGATGTAAGAATACGAAATTATACACCAATGTCAATTGATGCCTTGTCATATATATATATATATATATATAATGGTCATTCATCTTTTACCCATGTACTCAAACCTTGGTAATGGATTGTTGTGTATTTATTTAATTTCTTAATTGTGATATTGTGAGTAATTAAAAAAAAAAAAGTGTATAGTGGTGGATGGGCGGGTTTATCCTCATTTTAACTCAGATTTGAGTACCAAACGCTGCATCCAGAACGGTGCGTTTTGGTGGTGGTTTCCTCAGAGTATGTTTGATTTATAACTCCCAGTTTTCCTCGGTTTTAACAATATATATATATATATATATCACAATTTTTTTTTCAGTAAAAGCATCTTCAAGTTAATTTGTACATTCACTGAGATTAGGCCTATTTTAAGTGATCTGATTCATTTAAAAAAGTGAATTTTCATAAATATTGGTCCCGAGATCTAAATTTGAATAATTAAGATAGAGAACACATCACTTTAATCACTAGGATAACTTCCGATCATAGGTTTCATGTTTATTAAATGCACTCGCATATTTATAGGTTTCTGTTGAAAAATTCAAGGTTAACCTCATTTATCACCTTTCTTTTCATGTAATATGTGGCGTTTGACATGTGTTTTATATTAGCTTTAAAAAGGGTTATATCTTAACTTACAGTAATTACTTTTTACCTAATAAATTCTTAATCCAGACGAAGAAGCCCGATTGTGAGCCTAGTTTCAGACGATTTTTTAATATATAAAATATATCAAATTTTCTACTCAGACATTGAAATATATGGTCTAGTGGAATGTATGGCCCTCCCAATGGGAATGCATTTTGCTCTCATCATTGGCCTTCGTGAA